>DWPT01006172.1:0-11647 GCA_018251895.1 Agathymus mariae mariae
GGTCTTGCTGATGTCCATGGGCGACGGTGATCACTTACCATCAGGTGGCTCGTCTGCTCGTTTGTCGGCTATTAAGACATAAAAAAAAATACCGCCACATTTATATCGTAATTTGAGTTTAACAGTCGTAAATATGTGTATGTGGAATCATAAGTTTCACGGAAATAATCACTTGTCATTTATTACGTTTAAACTGTCTACGTTTTATTTAAGTAATATTAACAATCGTGTCACATCTTACTGTTAAAACATTACGACTCCTACTATGCAGACAAATTTTGAGTTAAAGTTTCAATACTGTAAGCTAGACAGCGAGATTGACAAAAAAAAATAGTCCCCGGGTATCTGAAATCTTATTATCTTCCCCAGTTTTTCGAGATTGTTGTTAATTATTCGGTCGCAACGAGGCCCTGTGACTACACACTATGAGACCAGTGCCTCCCATGATAGAGTTTCTACTTGCGAGGTTACTTAGAATTTTCTTTCAGATCACCCCCAAGATGTATCGTCCTAGTTCCTATTCGCGTACGGCCTAGCTCGCTGTAGCCTTTGCGTTGTTAAATTGATTTATATACTTTCGTGTTGCTCTACTGATAGTCGGAGATCAACACGACGGAAAATGAGTATTAGAACACTTACACTTAGTATAATGTATATACATTACTATTAGTGTGATAGTTGTTCGGTCGAAGAACAACCAATATACGGTGCGGTACGAGGTGCCGTGTGTTTAACTTGCGTACGTACTATTGGCGACATTAAAAAACATGTGAGGACATCGAAAAAAAAAAGTCCGTACTGAACATCCGTTTTCACAACAAAGAACCCATGGTGAAAACGGTAATAATTAATGGAATTAAAAATACAGTTTGAAATTGGCCGTGTTTCCGCGGTAACCGTGATATCCTTGATGACGTACAAAGTTTTTAAGTCCTAGGAAAAGGTTAACAGGCTGTTTAGGTGAGGATATTGTGTGTATTGGTATGATTCAGGTCCCAGAATCGTTTGCCGATCGAATGCATCCGTAGTCCATATGCGTACGGAGTGCGAGGCGGAGGTCCGCAACTGTTAGGCAGATATGTTATTAGAACACTTTGTTTAGAATTTGTTCTTGTTAAAGTACTGTAATGAAAATAATTTAATTTCTTAATTTAACATTACGTATCCCGATCTTTTATCAACTAGATTAGGATTAATTAATATGATCAACTACAACTATATTACACGTGTGTAATGTATATATATATATATATATATATATATAACACTTAGTATAGTTGGTATATAAAATCTAGAAACCTTAAACACAATTGGATCAAGTCACTGTCGAAATAAATCGAGCTCAGTACGAACTGCACCTATACAAGGAACAAGGATTTTTAGTGACACGGAATCATCAAATAAATATTCAACACATAGACATTTTCAATAAGAACCAAAACCTCCACGTTTAGTGATACTACAGTTTAATTAATGATGTTATGCCTGATCTAAGCCGATCACACGTAGAAACATCCCGTACATTGGAATTTTCCACCAACACCTTTCACATTGTTTTATCTAGCACGTGTTTTACGATTGCAAAACCAAAGCGACGCGATGGTCTTGAACGAAATCCAAAATGTGTGCACCACACAAAAATTATTAGTAAATAACAATAATTTTCAACGAGCCGCCGATCGAGTTAGCCTGACGGGACCAGTTTATTGTTCAGAAACGTACTTAGGTAGGTATGCGACTTTCACCAATGGACAACGCCGCCGGGAGGACGGTAATTGCGAGAATAGCGTCAACCAGATCATGTCACTGCAATATTTGTTCTCTGTAAATATTATGTTCATAGGTTGAAATTGTTGTTATATGATTATTGTCAAATGTTAAAGCTGTTGTAATACGATTATTCTTATATAATGAAGTTGTTGTAATACGATTTTTTCATATTTTTAATGAGACAGAATGCTGTATTAAGTGAGTTATTAGTAGGCGTTGTAACTGATTTGATCCCTGCAACGTAATGTCATTAACCATGAAAAATATTAGTTCTATAAAACGATTATGATTCCAAATTGAACGTTATTAAACTGTCGTATTATAACGACACTTTATAAAATCGCTAGTAGAATAAAGTAATGTAACTCGTTGTTTTTACTTTGATGTCATGAAGAGTAACTATAGCGTATTGCGTTGGGACCATTTCGAACTTTCCGATGATGCACTACACTATGATTGATAAACAATTACACCTGATACAATCAAATGTTTGTATTTAAACGCAGACACTGATTTAACAGTTACATAAAATCTTGATGAGACATGTTCCTTGAATTTAAAATAATAATAAGTATCTAATAATAACTCTGGTGTTTATATGTACGAATATAGTTACTTCTTATATGTACAGTATTTGTACATATCAGAAACATATCACACGACTGCATAGCAACATTAGTATGTACGTGCACATACGAAAGTACACCGCGAGTCTCACGACTCGATACAACTAAACATTCCTCCGCGCGAATATGTTAGTGTACACAAGATCCTCTGGGATGCAAGTCGCGAACAATAGTTTGGTGATTGTGTTCATAGAAATAATGTTTACACTTTACATAGTGGATCAAAACGTACAAATTCATAGGTATAATCATTAACGCCACAGTCCTAAATCTTTGTATTAAAAAAATGTAAACGGTTTAAATTAGAACGTGAAGTTCATTATCTGCAGATAACTTCAGATGTAGTGGTTGTTGCCAATTGGTTAAATGGGCATATTGGCAGCGATAGACATTTTTATGAAACGAATATTTCCAATAATGGCAGGCAGGAGATATTTACAAGATTACTGTACTGTGTAAAGATAATATTACAGCACGAAGCGCGGTCAGATCAACAACACACGATTAGTTTGATTTGTTAGTTTCGTTTTGCGGTCCCCGTCCCTAGCTGGTTCTAACGTCAACTCAAATACGTATAACCGAAAAATTAACATTATCGGTCACAACCAATCCTTTACCACCAGAAAACCAAAGGGCATTGCAAAGTATGTTTTTCGTTAGTACTAAATCAATAACATTGTTGTGCTGAATGTAGATTGAGACGAATTTTGAACAATAAGTTAAAATTTAATAAGTAGGTAACATAAGAAAAATTAAAAAGTATTTCGTTAAAAACCAGCTCTTTCCTTAAGTTTGCCGTGTCACGTCATTACATGCAAGAATTCAATCATCATTCGCGACACTATCGAATACTGTACATAATAATAGTGTGTATTTTTTTTTCAAAATCAACGGGTTCGATTCGTGGCTAAGAATATTGCTTTTACAAAAATCCAACTATGCAGTTTTAGTTTTCATTAAAACGAGGCTCGAAACCCCTTTCAGTACTTTTCGATATTTCTGATATTTTCGTATTTGTCCATTCACGTCCACTTGACGAATATACAGAGTATTTTGAGGTAAAGTAGAACTTTAATATATAGAAGATTGTTAATCTGTCATTTAACAAAAATTTAAAATTTACATTTAAAATATTTTTTTACATACTTTTTGAAAGGCCGCGATCGCTTCAATCATAAACCTCGAAAGAAGAGGCACCGGCTGTTGTTTCTACTCCTAAAACCCCTAAGAAGAATATTCTGTATAGTTTATTCTGTTTTTTGCTTGTACTATTGTTTGGAACACTTACTTGTATATATATTAGATTCCAAATTCTTTTATAAAACTATATAATAATGATTCCTATAACTATGATAAGATCCGTTAGGTGGTGCTGCAGTTAAATTATGAACAAAAGCAATTGACTTTTATAAATGGAAACCCAATTATATAACACATTCGCTTAGTCAATAAAAACTGGCCAAACTGAGACAGCCGGGCCAGCTAGTAAAATCCAAATATCTAACATTTAACATGATTACAATAACGTTTTAACAGAACCACAACTAATGTAATTAACTTTTGCACGCCATATTGTGTTCTATGTGTTAGGTTTTTAATATAACGTATAATAGGTCGTTCGACTTCCATAAAAACTGATACAATTGACAAATTCGCTGCATAGAAGCGCGCGGCGACGCAACGCGGCGATCCCGACCGCTTCTACGCTGTGGCTTGTTGCTAGGCGTTCTATATATATATATATATATACACACTTAGTTTATATTTATATATTTTGTATTATTGTTGAGCCGTATTGTAACTAAGAAAGGGGTTGTTTGCAGTAACCTATTTTCGCGTACCGCTGATGAGATTGTGTTTCAAATGCTATATTACTTGGGAGTTATTGTAAGAAAATTCAAATTTTAAGCACGGAAACGCTGTCATTGTTTTTAATTAAAATTAATTTCATTCGTACGGATAGCAATGTGACACTTATTCAAGTAATTTTTTTGCCTGTACTGTTGCTTTGAAAAAATGCATTATCACGGCAGAAAAACAATTCCTCTACTTTTGTGCACCATTTTTTTATACGTCTTCAACAGTGAACAATATCACTTTTTAATCTATATAGACAGAGAATCCATAGATTACTTGCAGTTTGGGCTTCCTACCTTGTCACTACTTAATTTTCTCATACCAGATAACTACATAACTATAAAGTTATCTTATTGTTTTATTTTTGCTTTAACTTTTACACCATAAAGGTAATCATAAGAGTTTCATTACGGTCTGTAATGAGGGTAAGCTGTGCTATACATGTTCATTATGCATGATGAAAATATCTTACCTGTCCTTAAAATGTGGATCTGATTTGATTAATTCTACATACAATGTGCTGTTATA
This sequence comes from Agathymus mariae mariae, assembly GCA_018251895.1. NCBI lineage: Eukaryota > Metazoa > Arthropoda > Insecta > Lepidoptera > Hesperiidae > Agathymus > Agathymus mariae. The sequence goes on from DWPT01006172.1 coordinate 4,782, forward strand.
GAATTGTGTACAACTCAATTACGACATCTTTTATATCAACTTCCACGTTTTGACCATACCAGTCCGGAAAGAATAACCGTTGTGGCCGAGCAGGATTATTTCAAAAAAATCTTTGTGCCTTCCTGTTTTCCACCTTAATGTTACAATTATTAAGTTGATTATTTATAGATAAAATATGTTATTTACTAATATACTTAAAAAATAATAATTATTGATTTATGATTATTAAATTTCAGGATAACAAGCAATGCATGTATGACAATAAAACTACTTGTACAAACAGATTCCAGAAATTTATATAGTAGTATAGATGTAACTACTTAACATTGCTCTTTCATTATTCTTTAATAAAACATAAAATTGTTTTACAATTATGTGACATACACACAGGTTTTTGTTCCTTCAGGGGCAGAGTTTAGGAACCAAGAAAATATTACAATATGCAAACAAATTTAACCAAACTGCATTTGTATTTAAATTTTTAATTAATTAAGAAATACTTATTATTATTTAAGTTTAAGTTTAGTTTAGTTAAACATATTATAAGATTTTTGAATTTAAATTTTATAAAAAGTATATACTCTATATTGTTGTATAGATTTAGTACTTTTATCTTGTACCATATTCATATCTGCAAAACCACACACAGCTTTGGGATGTCATTATGGGGCTTTTCCTGTCTTTTAGTCTAAGCCCATGATACCCTAGTGGTTTATATTGACCCCCAGGGGTGACGTGCAACTAAACTACAAGGGGTCCACGTCAGAAGAAACATAATGAGGTCCATGAGATGTAAATGGGAGTCCAAAATAGTGGACCTCATTTAGACAGGTTGTGGCTTTAATTATGCCTTTTCATGAATGGAATAATCCATATTTGTATACTAATAATAGGTACCAATTAACTTTCATTATACATACTTTCTTATTAATGTATAAATTAAAACATATCTATCTGTATAACTTACGTTTTTATTTTCTCTGCCTGTAAGTTTTTATATAGTAAAAAGTAATAAATATTAAAATATAAAAATATTTATATAGTATAAACATTGCCTGTGCAAAAGATCATGGAGAAATGTTGATTAGTTTTTACCTGTAACCGTATCAAATAGACCTAACTTACTACTATGGTTTATATACAAGCTTACTTTCACAATTATAATATTACTAGCGAAATAAGAACATGATTGAGCATAGAAGACATTAATGTATTTGCTGTAATATAAATATCCTTGATAAACCAAAAATATCTTGAAGAGTAAAAAATTATCTGGACCTAATTTTTTTTTTTTTACACTATGCTTCACTATTGTTACACATTTAACATTTCAAAGCGTGCAGTACCAAACGAGCTGTCGAAAACACATGTGAAGGTAATGAAATTGCAAAAAATCAAAATTACATAAACAGGGGGTCTACCCAAAATCCAAAAACATGCCAAGTGGTCTACAAGGTAAGAAAATTTGAGGAGTTCTGGTCTAAGCTAAATAAGAGATATAATATTCTAAAGCTGTAATAGAAACTAATAACTGATAAAAAAAAAAAACTGTAAAAAACACAAAAAGTGAAACATTCCAAATATACAGCAAATTTTGTTTCAGCCTTTTTCAATTTGGTTCAATTTACGTTAATAATTAATCATCCATATAAGACATATAGAGAGATTTACATAAAATATTATGAGTAGAGCATAATACATGACAGATGGTAAAAATGTATAGCATGGAGATGTTTTATTAGCTTGCAAGTATGAGATGATAGATAGCTACCTACAATTTTTATCAGTTACTGCATGCAAGATAATTTGTAGAATCATGAGTCACATCACATATGCCTTTATAATAATTATTTGAATTTATATCAAGTCTTTCACCCACAAACATCCTCTTCCTTCTTTCTCTTAGATTATTCCAAATATAAACTTCATTAATTAATTCATTCATACAGCAAGAAGAAATATACAGGTTAAAAACATTTACTCTTACATTAGGGTTCTGTGTTGTGGATGGCATGGATGTACAGAAACACCTATGATCCGAGTACAAACATTCAACTGTCACATTATTGTTTGCGCCGGTCAGGAATCTAAACTGGGATCTCTTGCTCGGCAGGCAGGGTCACTACCAACTCGACTATGGGGTTGTCAATTAACAATGATTTTTCATTATATATCATTGTATACTTACCTTAATATACTTCCATCTTTCACACTGTAATATTATTGACATAAACAATACACAATCTACTTAATACTATTTCGAAATGCATTGAAATTCAATCCATCCAAAGAAAATATTACTAAGAGCTACCCATAATTTTTTATTTTAGTATAATTATTGAATAACATTCAAACAGAGAATATATACTTGATAATTCATTATATTAGTTATGATGATTTACATATGATGATGATGATTAATGATGAATGATCACACATAATCCAGTGATTTATATTCATGTTTCTGCATTAATTAATTTGAGAGTAAATTATAAGTTATTTTTTTAAGTGTATGAGGTATAATTCTGAAGTATAAATATTAGAAAAATTTGCTATTAAAATAATTTCAGTGCTGACCAAAATCATAAAAGATAAAAATATTTTCCATACTACAACCGGTATGATTACAGCAGATTCATATATAAAGAAAAAACTCAAGGTGGTGAATGTAGGTCAAGTAATTCTTTGTCAGAAACAAGTACATTATACATGCAAGCATTCAGAGGTCAGTACCAAAATGATACCCATGCTGTTTATAGATTGATAGAAAATTATAACTTTATTTTATTGTAATAGATACACTGCGAATAAATATTGTATGTAGATTTCAAATTCTACATGCATTACTTATAAATTGTTACAACTAACATTATAAACTCCATGAGCGCCTAGTAAAGTTTGAATGGCGCGATATTTAATGATAGGAAGTGGTTTAAAAGGAAGAACTAATTAGCATTCGGCGCAACGACGGTGAAGCGCCGCACGAGCCCCAGTCCCCTGCGACAATGATGCCACCGGCCACCTCGCGGCGCCGGCTTATCAAGTCATAACCCCACTGGCATTCCTACTACAAACGTTACGAGCCCGATGAACCTATAAATGCATCGACCTCGTCGACAGGTAGCGAAATACTTCATATACTGTTATGACAACATCGAATATAACCTAAAATCGCATGTCAAATCCATCAAAACTTCAAAGAAACGCTAAAAATGCGAGCGAAACCGCCCGCTAGCTACTCAACACTCGTGTCTAACCAAACGTACGCAGATACGCGAGCCGATACAATGATACCTAGATGCAAATGCTAATGTCCTATTTGAAGAAATTTAGTAAATTATAATACTACACCTAAAGATGTAATTCCAACGAACATCGTATAGCTTAATTTATAAACAATCCCGATTTACACATAATTCTTCATGAAACAACGACAGAAAGAATAATGAACTAATTAATGTGAACAATTAATGAAGGTACGACAATCAAAGCAAAGCACCGCTAGTCGGCTGGCGGTGAACCGGCGAAGCTACAACAAAAATAACCAATTATTGTTACTTACCGCCGACTCTGTACGTATTCGCAGCCATTTTTATACACAATCACTATTCATTAACACTTAATTAATCTACATCTGACACAATTATTAACTATAACACTATGTAATTGAGCTTTTAACAATGTTTTTCATCACGTTAACTCCGGACGCCTTTCGCTGATCGCCATTTTCTTTCACACTACCTACTAATTTGGCCAGTGCGCAGTCGCACTTTTTGGCGTAAACTTCCTGCTCTTGAAACAAAGCAATGACATATCATTAAAATTACTTCCACTTATTGTTGGAAAAACGAGCGTTGTTTTATATTATATCAAAAAGTTATTTTACAAATCATGTCCAACAAATGAAATATAATTTACTATGTCCTAAAAATAATAAAAAAAATGTTTCATTCAATAACGTTTCATTACTGCACTGAACGTTTAGTATACATTAGTCATAAGTGCGTTCCACAGATTAAATTCATTTATTATATTTAGTTTACTTCCTAAACAATTTATTAAACTGCAGAATAACAATATTGTATTACAACTATGTATATTTTTGTATAAATGTTAATATTTTTAAAATTATTTCAAGTTGAAAATAACACTTTAATAAGTAATGGATAAAACGGAACGTTATTAACCAAAGACAATAATGCCAAAAAACGTGTCTTAGAAATTATAATTTGTCTATGATAGCATCCGTATCGTTATAAAAAATCAGGATTCATTTACATATTTAAATACGTTTATAGATAATTTTTAAATTTGTAAATTAATTTTACAAATTTCATAATTACGATACTGTTTTTTTCATTGCTTCGTTATCAAAAATGACGTGGCCGCAATGACAGCTTTGAATATTATCGATGGTCTGGAATTGACAATTGCCAAATCAGCCAGACTTACCCGTTTGCTGATTATCTTGATGTTATTAAATTTTCTGAATGGTTAGCAATTTGAGTTTTCTGAAAATACACATGTATCGCTAATTAGTCCCCATAGTCTATCTTGGTACGTATATCTCAATGTATATATTAAATGAATCGCTTTAATGTGGAAGCTTTAACTATAGTTGTTTTCGGTGTTTGCGCAGTCGATCAGCGACATGGCGACGTACGAAGAGTTTATTCAGCGAAATGAAGATCAAGACGGCATAAGGTTTACATGGAATGTGTGGCCTTCCAGCAGGATTGAGGCAACAAGGCTTGTCGTGCCTTTAGTGTGTCTGTACCAGCCAATAAAGGAGCGTCCAGACTTGCCACCCATCCAGTATGAGCCCGTCTTATGTACACGTAATACGTGCCGTGCTGTATTAAATCCAATGTGCCAAGTTGACTATAGAGCTAAATTGTGGGTCTGTAACTTCTGCTTCCAAAGAAATCCTGTGAGTATGTCATATTAGCTTCTATTATATTTTTATACTGTACTCCAAACGAAATAACCTTGTATACAGCATTTGTCAACATTTACAGAGCAAGTCCTTCATCAACATGTTTATACATAATATGTGAGACACTGATTCTCTAAAAAATTCAAAAGTTATGAAATTGCTGCAATTTGCTGACTCTGATGTAATACTAGTTTCATCACACTGCACTCTCTTATCTCTTACTTTGTATTACAGTTCCCACCACAATATGCAGCTATATCTGAAGAATATCAACCAGCAGAGGTTATTCCAATCTTCTCCACAATTGAATACACAATTACAAGAGCCCAAAGCATGCCACCTATCTTCTTACTTGTGGTGGACACATGCTTGGATGAAGAGGAGTTGGGAGCCCTGAAGGACTCTCTCCAGACTTCACTGAGCTTAATGCCTCAAAATGCTCTTGTGGGACTCATAACATTTGGTCGTATGGTGCAAATACATGAATTAGGTAAGGCATATTGAAGTTAAAAGTTAAGTATCTAATGTTCTTAACTGAGGTTTTGTATAAACTAGTTACTGCGGACATATCGGTGAACCTACATGATTAACAGCAGATTAATATGTCAAAAAATAAAGATATAAAATAAGAATATTTACTATTAATAATTTGAAGATCCATTAAATAATTTTGTTCAAATTAAAAAATAATAATTTGATGTTATGAATAAATTCATAATTTCAGGTACTGAAGGCATCTATAAATGTTTTGTATTCAAAGGCACAAAGGATCTAACAGCAAAACAAATTCAGGAGCAACTTGGTATAGGCAGAGTGAATGCAGCAAACCCACAACAACGTCCAGGAGCACCAGTTCCACAACCTCCAGCACATCGCTTCTTACAACCAGTCAAGCAGTGTGATATGGCTTTAACGGATTTACTTAGTGAGCTTGGTAGAGATCCGTGGCCTCTAGGAGTTGGGAAGCGACCATTGCGAAGCAGTGGTGTTGCTCTATCGTTAGCAGTAGGATTATTGGAGGTTACTTACCCCAATACTGGGGCAAGAATCATGATGTTCCTGGGTGGCCCTTGCTCTCAAGGTCCAGGTCAGGTAGTGAATGATGAACTTAAACAGCCTATTCGGTCTCACCATGACATTACAAAGGATAATGCAAAATACATGAAGAAAGCCATTAAGCATTATGAAGCCTTGTCATTACGTGCGGCAACCAATGGTCATTCCATTGATATTTACTCATGTGCATTGGATCAGACTGGGTTAATGGAAATGAAGCAGTGTTGTAATTCAACTGGGTGAGTCACTATTTGTAATTAATTATCGTCGTTAAATTGTGAAGTAATTCTTTTATTGTGGTCATTATCATATATCATGTAATACTGGTTGATAATCATGTCTTTCTTTACCAATATAAGTAGAATCTCGCCCACTGGTTTTCATAATGCAGTTTTGATTCTAGAAAACAATTTCTGGTACAGCTAACAGTCACTCTGATCTATGCATTGGTTACTGTTTAAGGACCAATTTAAAGTGTTACCTGTCATACTATAGATGTAATAGTTTGAACTTCTAGTGCAGGTGAAAGGGGCTTAATTAGAACAGTTAATTTGTATATGTTGTTCATTTAGCTGTTTTCCGGTACCTTGTTCTTTTTAAGTTATAGATATTATTTGAGGTATATGTATTTAAGTTATATTTATAGATATAATAAAATATACTACTATACTGTGGCTTATTTTCACCCACAATTATTTGAAAATTTGTAGCTTACTAATTAATAATAAGTGTTATTGAACAATTTTGATATTTTAGTGGTCACATGGTAATGGGAGATTCATTCAACTCATCGCTATTCAAACAGACCTTCCAAAGAGTGTTTGCTAAGGATGAGAAAGGAGATTATAAGATGGCATTTAATGGAACATTAGAG
>DWPT01006173.1:0-11646 GCA_018251895.1 Agathymus mariae mariae
CAATTGTTTTGCCTTCCCGGAACCCCTCCACTAACACTTGAACTTTATGGAATGGTATTAAAGTTCAAATTGACTTTCAAGTATTATTACGAATCTTTTGTATGGGAATATAGAAAGGTGTTGCTTTAAGACTTTCAGGCAATTTTTTAATTTTTCTCTTCGTAAAAACCATCCGCGTACGTCAAGGAATATTATAAAAAAGAGTTAGCGAAATCGGTTGAGCTGCTCTCGAAATTTGCACTTAGCGACCAGTCAGCGATTCATTTTTATATTATAGACGGGACAAAGTTGACTAAAATCAATCACAAAATGCATTTGAATGTAAACATATACAGAAAATCCGTATAAGTAAAAGTCTACCATAACTAAAACTTTTAATAGGGCTTTCGAATCATATTATGATTTGGTTATGCGTTATTTATTTATTTATAAACTAGCGGTCCGCCCCGACTTCATTCGGGTCTAATAATTAGGCCACTATATAATATGTAGCTTATGTCCACCGGGGATACAATACCTTGTAAATGGTAAAAATATTAATTCTGCATACAAACATACAAAATTCGCACTCTCTTTTATTTTATTAGTGTAGTTTTTGTACACAAATAAAATTACAGGAAACTAGTAAAAAAGATTGCAAAAGGGCACACTGCTTATTCTCATTCTGAAATTTCATTCAGGACACCCAAAAAGTGGTAAATTGATACGGTGAGGCAATATGAGTACCTATAGTGTGCCAGTGAGTATATTATGCCAGTCTTTTGAAACCTAATTATTAAAAAATATTATGCATTTTTTTTACATAAAATAAGTTAATGCTTGACAAAAATTCCACCTGATGGTATGCGGTAATAAAGTCTAAGATGTTGAACGCACTTACTTATAACAGTCTCTTCACTATCACCTTGAAGACTCCCAAATCGTAAGTACCCGGGAACATCAACGCAGGAAGTTATTCCAGTGCGTAGCAGTGTGCGTAATGGACGAAGATGCAAACCGCGTCGTCCGAGCGGGTGGTACGTTCACTATGTAAGAGTGGATACTTGCCGTACGTCGAGTTGTTAGCTGGAGGAACGGCGATGGGGGAATTAACTCGAACAGTTCCTGTATACACTCCACATCTACCCTATAGAGGACCGAGAGGCTGGCAACTCTGCGTCTGTGCTCGAGTCTTTGTGCTTCTCTCCATCGAGTCCAACACAGATAGATGACATTTGGCGGCACCAGCCCAAATGTGACATCAGTACTCCACACACGATCGAACCTGAGCTTTATACAGGGTTAAAAGCTGTGTGAAGTACTGCCTCTCCTTCACAAGGACCCACAGTTTCCTTGCAACCGCTTTAATTTTAGACTCGATGAACCGACCAAAGTTGAGGTTCGACTTCAACTCCCAACAATTGGAGACAGACAGTACCAAGGATACATTCCGAAAAGTAGGAGCCAAGGTGAACGAGCTCCTCTTGGCGCTGAACAGATACGTCTGTGTTTTAGTGGCGTTGAATCTCATAAGATATCCCATTCGGATACTGCCCGAAGTGTGAGACTCATACGTTCCATCATCGCCTCTCTATCCATATTTCGTCTCTGCTGGCCTGAAGTTTCCACAGTCCATTCCGGTGCAGCAGGAATAGAGTAGCAAACAGAACGGATTCCTGAGGAACTCCAGCGTTGGTAGCCATCGATTGCGACGAACAACCATTGACATCAACTCAGAGAGACCGTTCGCTCAGAAAGTCCTTTATCCAAACGATAAAGGCAGAGGAAATACTATGTGCTTGAAGCTTGCTTAACAAGCTAGTTTGTCCGACCCTTTCGAAAGCCTTCGAGACATGGAGGGAGACGGCGATCGCCTTCCCGTTTTTCTCTAGGGCCACGCTCCACAAGTGAGAAGTGAGTGGCATACGCTAGAAGGTCCCCAGTCGACCGGATTCAGCGAAATCCGAACTGTCGCTCGCTGAGGAGATCGTTTTGGTCCATAATCTTAATTCATCTTACTTTATCCATAATATTGTTTTTATTTATTTATTTATACAATAAAGTTACAACCCCTCATACTAACATCTTAAATTACGAATATAACAATTAGTACTTAAAACTTAAATATATTCACTATCTTTATTACTTATGTAACCGTATGTATATTGTAACTGTGTGAAAATCAAGTAGCACTACCCTCCGTACTAGTTATAAACTGTATGACTGTCGAATAGTATTCCTTGTGTACGCACAGCTACCGGAGACGCGTTCGGTCAGTATACGTAAAAAAGTAGAACGCGACAATTGCATACGGATGGAATGAACACGTATGAAGTTGGAATACAATTTAAGCAAAGTAGGAGTTATGATTAGGAGATGGTTATCGTTAATTTTTAAATTAATAGACAAAGGGAAGAATTTAAAATAAAATTGAAAACGTGTCAAAACAGGAAACAACTAGGGAGCACATGCCTTTATTACAGTCCCTGGAATTCCATCAGCAGCACTGGCTTTTTTCACGTTGAAACATATATTTTATCAATATTCTAATGAGATTAAATCGATCATTAATTGAAATATATTGATAAAGCGTTAGATAATGTTTCACAATCTCGACACAACAAAGTACAAGGTAGTGAGTTCCACAATCTAACCGCTGGCACTGAAAAGAAACGACAGTAAAAGCTAGATTTATGTGAAGGTAACTTAAGTGGAGTTTTTAAGTGTAACTTGCACAATACATCTGAAGGATAAGCAAAAGTAACTCGATTGATTGATTGAAAGGTAGATCGGAGAAGAACGGCTCTACAAGATCTCAAAGAGGAAAAAAGTGATGCCATAGTTGGGACCGCAATTTTACCATTCATGTTATGTTTTGTGCGTCAGGGACTGATAATGCAGGGAGCATCACAAATTATAATAAAAATTATCGTAATTTTTTTCATATATTTAGTTTAACTGTTCAATCGTGTTATGTGGAATAATCCTTATTCGGATTTTATTAAATTCCAACGTATTGGTAAAGGTCTATCAGTCTCTAGTCTTTGGGTAATTATCGATGTCTCATTTGCCTACACTACCTTGAACGTGTGCTCTATGGGTAGCGTGTGAATGACACCATTTTTAATTACAATATTTATTTGTTCGCGTTGATTTAGTATGGAATAAATGGGTCAGAAATAAAAGACGTGATGTCAAATAAAAGCTTAGCTTTAATACTCGTAATATTCACGAAGAAACATCCCTCACTGGTATCAACAAGTCTCAACTCGACGTTACTGGTCTGAGCTACCACGTGGTGATACCGTATATCAATACTCAATCGATTAATTTTGATATCGCTTTAACAGATTTTAGAACCGCCAATTTTATACCAATATATGAACGCAATTCGCAACCATCTACCTGTCACAGGACAGATAGACGTAATTTTGATACATACAATGTTTCTTTTCCACAATAACTCCAACTTTATGTCTAAACAACAAACAGTTGTTGGATCCTAACACTGACTGACAAAGACACGCGCTCTCGTAAATTATAAGCATTATGACGATGTGATACTAATATTATTAGTTACGTTATTGTAATAATTAATGCGTATTAGGTTAGGTTAGGTTATTTTTGTGACATTAGGTATATGACTTGTCTGAGGCCCACAGATTACAATAGTGACCCGCTTGCAGCCATTCTAAGACAAATACCGAGGAATCGTTTACAATTTTTGTCCACTTTCACCTTAAAAATGCCTTTAAAGTTATATTTTTACACCCAGAACCATATAAACATCTTTTAGTCATTTATATATTTTTATCTATATAACGGGCACACCCTCCGCCCCCCCCCCGCGCCCGCACCGACCGACCTTTTTATTTACAAATGGTTAATGATCCTAAACGTTTAATATCCGATACTATTCTTAAAATTAAATACAAAAAACGCATGACATTCTAAATTTACCTAATGTCCCCCTTTTTGCCATCGCTATAATTTATGAAATTTTGATTTTTACACCAACTTTAGAAATATTCAATACAAAAATACTCTTTTGAATAAAATTTTATACACGAGTCATTTATAAGGGCGGTGCGGGTGCGCGGCGGCGTGGGGAGCCTCCAAAGAAAAGCTTTGAGCCTCGTAACCTTAACATCATGAAATTTGTACTAAATATATTGAAACGAGCAGACGCGGGCCCAATCACTTAGCCGAAATGCGAGGATATCGAAAATAATGCCTAAACACTATTCAAATTTCAACTTGAACGCACGCTGTCTCTCACTCGACCGACAAAAGTTTAGTTTAAAGCAATCTGGGTCGAAAATGTGGCCGGTGAGAGATAGCGCGACGCCATACTAAAATACTTAATTTTGACTTTTAATTTTGTAACTAATTTTATCACCGGCACCGTGTCTGCTCGCTGTCTTTTACAAATATACCATCCGACGGCAGCGGTCGATGCCGCTCATCTGGAAATTATATTAACTTAACGTTACATACAAACACACAAGAGTACGAAATGAACGTGTATCGCTGTTACGAATGAAGACCACAAGGATATTGAAAATATTGTGAACTATCTATTGCTTAATTTTCGATATAAAATTACGAACGCGCTCGTGGAATCGCCGAGTCTTCTCTCGGACGAAATGGCCAAATGTAAAGTGGGCGCTCGGGCTTAATCTTACTAATTATTGTAACGGCAAGCGTTCGGCAGTTTGGTTTCGAGACATCCTAATAGTATATCCGTGCTCAATTTTGTATTTTTTTATCAGATACATATACATATATAAACGAATGATACTTATTTCATAACTATCTACCTTTTCAGCATTTCCTTAGTGAATTTTTTTTCTCGTATAGAAAATTGATACAGCTATTTGGTACACCTAAAAGTTTTCTAACTTCCAAAAATGAAATGCTATACAATAGAGTCTATTACAATTTCGAAAATTTAGGAACCATAATACCCAAACGTGGAACCAAATATATTCTACATATATTGTTTTTGTTTATAATTAATTTTGAAAATAATTAGATACATATTCATTTCATTTTACAATGATAATCCAAACGTTTCGTAGACGGATTCGAAAATACTAAAAATGTAAAGCAACATTACGTACAATCCCTTTTATGAAACAGAAATAAACTATCATCTAGATACAAAATGTCGAAACAATATGAACTGACGTCGCCAAAAGGACAATTTTTATAATCTACAATACATACATACAGTTAAAAACTTGATCTTTAATTCAACACCGAATTTTGTACTTTTTCTGTGGGATAGCCCCAATGATCACTGTGGACTAAATATTTCGATGTTTCAAACTTGAGTCTTTACATTAATTTAGAAAAATTGTCAACCGATAACTTAAATAATACGCAGAATCGAATGAGCCTACTCGGCTCTCGTTTATCAACTATATCCATGTGGTCTTATAGCGGCTGCTGCACAGTGAATCACTCAAGTCTAAAATCCGGACAAAATTGATTTCAAACAAACACTTAATACATTATAAACTATTGTTGTGAACGCTCTTACCTGCCTGAAAATAGAGATCAAAATAATTAAACGGCTCCAAGTATCTGCAAATTACGGCATGTCGGTTGAATATTGTTGATGGGAAATCAATACATTGCTATTGTAATATGTGTGTGTAGCCTGCATTAACACTTCTAATAATTAAGAAATCTATGGAGACATTGGAATAACGGATTCATTACTCACTATACAAAGAATTACGAGGAATATTGACTTTTTAGAGCTCTGACGCATGCGCACGATTTACATCGATTTGTACATCTTAAAAGGATTTGTACGGGTGGAGATTGCTTTAATTTGTAATCAATTCCATATTTCAATTCAATAAAATACCCATAAACCCAGTCAACTACGAAGAGTATCAGAAGTGGAATCGGCATTCGTTTAGCTCTAAAAAGTCAGCGTCTGGTACAAACGAAACAAATAACATTTAACAGAATAAAATCTTAACGCAACATGGAACGGCGTTCGTTCTCGAATGCCCCGCGGCGACTGTTAAACGTGCCTACGAATCGACGTGTATCGCATAAACTGAATCCGGGCTATTGCATTGAAGGGTTGGATGACGGTGGACACTGTGGTTGTGTCGAGGAGGGGGAATTTCGAACTGAAAACCTGTACGACGAACTGTGGGGGAGGCTGCTAGTATGTGTCGATGTCTCTGAAGGGTTCTGTCTCAACGCTGTCTTAACCTGAACTACTCTAAGCACACCAGTCGACGCCTGGTCCATCCTAAACTGAGGTACTCTTATATTATCGCAATAGTTCAAACGGTTACAAATTAAACATTAACAAAGTGTAATCCAAAATGAAAAATGCTTACACTTGCTTAGCTAGGGCCGGCCGTCCGCTCCGCGCGGTACAAACTGTCAACTCAGGATGGTATAACTCTTCATACAATTCTGCAAATCAATTCACAATTGCCGTGTGTCTATTGAGCCTTACTTAAATACCTTTAGCGCTAAGATAGTTCTATGTCGATTTACCTCATCTGTATTAAAATTACAGTATTATATACACGTCGCTATACATCTCTGTACAACTATCTATCTTACGTTACGTCTAGTTAAGAAGCGAGAAATGAATGTAAAAGTACATTTTTGGTTGCCTGTCGAACTGAGGATGGAAAAGGAAAATGCGTTCGCGTTACGGAGTCGACGGCCGGCTTCTACACGTTATAACAAATACATCGAGATGTGCGATCGACTCGGCGTTGCTTCCGATGCGTGTCGTCTCTTCGTCGCGTGCATTAAGTGTGTAACAGGGTTTGTACGTGGAGGATTCGCGACGTGGACGTGTTCAATCCCATCGCTCGGAAGCAAGCGTCGGATACTTCGCGCTACATACGTATATCTACGAATCAAACTAATTATTCTTCTATAGTATAATAGTAAGTGTGTGTATGTATACTGATTGTTCGTTACGGCGAACTGGATGTGTGGGCGGGTGGTGTTGAGCGCGGGCGCCTTTAGGAGCAATTTGGGCGATATTCTATTGAGGGCCCTTTTGCGATTTCATATCAATTTTCGTAAAATATTAACATTTATGAAGGCACTTCTGTTCGGACGAGTCGGCCCAGTGCTTAGTGATTCTGTATAATGATGCGGTGTTTCTATTTTCCAGCTTTTGAATTACTGATCTATTGATTTTTTTGCCTTCTTTATTGCGACTGTTTGAATGTGGTTGTGGTTGTGTTGGAACCTCATGGCGCCCGCCGGCGGAGCATTCACCTCTCAACTTAACGCGCCTACCGAGTATAAAAAACTAACAGGATATATATTATATTATACAGAACTTCGGATTACGGGTATTTATTTCTATAAGTGTGTTTAATGTTTGGTTAAATGTGCTAAAAGACCATGTTATACAGTTTATTGGAAAAAGAAATATGATTACTTACGAAAATGTTGAGGAGAGGTAATGCTTCGCGTAGCTTCAGTACTATTGCATATATCTGCGCCCACACATTTCGGAATATAATATTTATCTAACAAATAAACTTAACCCTATGTCCGGAGCGGGTTCTCCCGCAGACGGTCCGGACCAACTGAGGACATTCTGCCGAACTATGCCGAAATGTATTAACCACAAACCAAAGATGTTTACTTTTAACTGCAACTTAGGATGTTTACTCACTTTTGAATTTGGTATTTGCATATTTATGCTATTGAAAAATCTGCACGAACTTATAACCGGCTATCAGTATAAAAATAATGTTTAATTCTTTGTCTGTGGATCGAAAAATAACCCTGCTCTATTGTACTAATGTCTATGGTTAACGTTAATTATCCCTAAAATAATTAAGACGAGGTAAAGGTTGACAATTTCCGGCCGCGCAAAGCGAGCCAAATAATATGTTTCAAAATAAATTCAACAAAAACAATACCCCGAAGGACTGGGACGAAGGTAAGGACCGAGAAATGAAACAAAAACAACAAAAAAAAAAAATTTAAACTTAAGCAGATAATATATTAATCGTTTTTTTCCTTAATGAATAAATCAATAAATGATTTAAGATATACATAACTATAAAACCATTTAAGATAATACTTAATAATAATATAATAATAATTATATATAGCGAAATATATTATGTGCAGAAATAAAATTCTAGGTGACTTAAAATTTCTCTTACTCGTATAAACTAATGAATTTCCTAGCAGAGCGCGGGCGGGGACGCCGCTCGACGTACAAATTCAATTTTTTTAATAATTTACTTAAACTTTTTATCAATAATTTTGAATCAGAAGGCCTAAATGCGAGTGTCGTAAAATTTTGGTGTGCGAAACAATTTTCCAATGAATATCGTTCGTTTTAAAATTTTGTTATGCCCAAAACGATGTGCGTCGAGTCGCAGCGCTCACTCCAACTGTTCGAGAAAGTTCGGCGATTTGAAGTATTCGGGCACGGGATCGTCGAGCCGAGAGATGACCTTGTAGATGGACTTCTTCCAGCTTTGCTCCGTGTCCTTCCCGCCCTGGATGGCTCTGAAGAATTCCCGGAGCGTCTGCTCAACCACGAATCTGAAGTTTGGTGGCACCTGGAAATAACGATTTCTTTGTTACATTTTCGTTTCAATCGCAAAATCGTAAATTAATAGTCGGCAAAGTTTCTTTTAAAGCTGCCCAGGATATATGGATCTGAACACTGGGACAATTTTCTCTTCAATCATTTAACTTAACTTCCTTACTAATAGTGATCTCGTATTGGACTATTTAAAAGCGATTAAGATGCCCTTGTACTAAAGAACTAATTTTTTTATGTTAATGGCCGACAAACGAGCAGAGAAGCCGTCTGGTGATAAGTGGTCACCGTCGCCCACGGAAATCAGTAAGACCAAACGTATCCAAAATAAAAAGAAGGTAAGGAAGAAATTAATATATTTCGCTATATATATTTAAGGATATCTATGTCTATCAAGGCTTTGCAGTTCAAGGAAGAAATAATGGACCACTTATTAATTGACTCTTCTACTTTGCAATATTAAATGACAAATTAGGGTATTGAGAATACACAAATAAATATAATATTGATGTTTTAGTAACACTTAATATATAATACTTAAAAGACCAAATTGATCGGAGCAAAAAAGACTGTAAATGGGCATAAAAAAAAATCATGCACATTGCTAATTTGCTGGACCTTGTATGATGGTCAATTTAAAGTACTATTACTTCAATACATACGGAATTAAATATTTTACGATTGAATTTACTTGAAAAGTGGTTATTCAGAAGTACTCATTTCCATTATTCTATATGGTAACCATATTTAACAACAACCGATGAGGAAGTTTATTATTTCTTAACTGTATTCTTACCTCAATGTGGTTATTCCTGTTGTAATGTAAGTTGAGCACCCTATACAGCTCTGAATCACCAGCGACGTGGAGGTCGTCTGCTGCCTTCAAGCCCTCGCTGATCGCTTGCCGCGCATACTTCTCCATCTGGATGTAGTAAAACTCCCTGCAAAGACAGAGAACAATATTGTTAAAGAGATTTTAAAATTTGTCAAGAATGTTAAGTAGTTTCCAAATATAAAATTAGGCAGGAACTGTAGCGTGATTAGGTGTATTTACCGTCACGCGTTTGGTTGCCATGTGGCCAGTCCGAGTCAAGATCACGAGATAAATGAGAATTTCACCATTACATAGGGTATTTTGACATAATGGTTTAAGTACCATGGTAACCATGAATAAATTATAAAGTGAAGAAGGAAAATTAGATTTTGATGCAGTTAATATTTGTGAATTCAAATAACTGGATTTCTCGGAGCAAACCAAGCGCAGGTTACTAGATCCTATATGAATTAAGTTTAGACCAAATTAAACTTCAAGAAACAAATTAAAAGGTTCACGAACATTTGATTAACTTTCATTCGAACTTCAGCTGGATGCAGCAGAATTGTACACACACTAATCACTCACCTCTTATTCAACATACGTCATTTAAATACGCAGGCTAATTTAATGTGTGTTGAATAAAGATTTATCAAGCATCTTTCATGGCTCATTTTCCACGCGATTTACTATTCAGTTCAGAATTATTTCACTGGTTTCTAAAGGGAAATTAATTTTTCAGTAATTAATACTTCTTTATCCTGCAGACATACTCGTGTAAATTCTGAGGCCAGAATGCAAGGGTCGAGGACACATTCGGGACGCACCATGCTGACCGAGTGCTGGATGGTACAATTCGTTCATCTGAATAGCGACATGATGAAGAGAACGGATGTAAGCAGGTTTCCTCACGATGCCTTTTCCTCAAATCAAGTGATCATTTCAAACTATGACTTCAATGTGCCTTTCGAGAGTCATGAAAGTTTTCTCTTGAAATTTTGTCTCACTTTGTCTACAGCTTGCTTTATTCAAAAATATACAACGTCTATTTACCTTAAAATACTATATTATAAATCTCCTAAATTTGTAGTAACCAGACAAAGATCAAAAAAATTACTTCAGCGTTAATAACGTGAGCCGGAGTTGTAAAAGATTCATTTGAATTTCAGTGCACCGTGACATTTATTAGAGATTCAACGGTGCGATATAAAAATGGGGGTTGATTGAAATTCGTACGCAAGCACTTGAACGTAACTGATCGGGTATGACTGTGGGTGTATTCGTAATACAGCGCCATGACTGTTGAAAATTCACCTGCAGTGTGACACTTCACGGCACAATGAAAATATAAAAAGCACTCAAAACGCCGAGAGCGGGAGTCGATTTGATTAGCCATTTGCGCCCGTCGTCCCGTCGTTCCGGTATCTTCGCTTCGCATCGCTTGTGAGAGCGAACGCGAATGGAGTGTCTCGCGAGGCTAATTACTTACGAGTTCGTTTTCAGAGGCTCAGGTACGCGTCACACGGCCGACTTACGAGTAGGAATGTCGAGAGATGAACAACCCGTACACCGTACTGAAGTGTGGTACAACGTGGTTATAAACATCGTAAACCACCCACGGTTGCCAAAAATGCATGTTGGGTGTGTACACAATCTACTCCCGAACACTGCGAATTCAACCAACCAATAATTTCGTTTCATCGTTCATGATTCGTTTTCATCACGTCTTATTCAACTACATTGAAATAAACCATGGTAGCATGAACATAGTTGATCGGAGGTCGCTCACTCTCGTCCAGTGGGACAGATAACTAGACCGTATAATTCGCTAATTCGGTTTATCGCGACGTCGAGTGACGCGTTACTTTCAGAATTGTCGACTTGTTTCAGGGTTCGTTATGCTTATTATATAAGATAGTTAATCCTTTAACAGAATTTTACGTAGGACCGCTGATTTTATTAGTTACAGGTGCCGTAATAAATTTAAATTTAGTTAAAGTATTAATTTATATTAGAAATTGTCTAAATAATTTACGCTCGTCATATATAATTGCGTGTGTATTTAGATATTCGAGGATTTAAAAAGTAAACTAGACATTCGAGAAACGTCAAACAATTGACGTCAATTTTCGAAGTTTGAAAATTGCGATCTTAATCACTTCCCTCGGCGGTCGGTAGAATTAAAAACTTGCACGATCAGCGGCAGGATAAAAAATTTAAAAAGAAAATGTTAAAAAATATTATGTGAGTAAGTACATGATTATTCGGTAGGAGCGTCGCTATA
>DWPT01006174.1:0-11646 GCA_018251895.1 Agathymus mariae mariae
AAGTAGAATTCACTCGAAAACCCAAATTCCATAATTGTGATAGTTAAACTCACATTTACGCCTTTATCACCAATTTCACCTTTGTCACCCTGCAATACACAAAATTGATTCAGTAAAATGAAATTATATTTTAAGCCATTTTTTTTACTTAGGCATATTTATGACTGGCTGGGTTCTAACAGCTGTTATAAGAACAATTTATTATTTTTATTATTTAATCAGCTATATCTCTACAGATCAAGTCTGAATAAGTTAATCAAGTGTTAAAAACTGCATCTTGAGTTAAATGTAAAACCTGTTTGTGGATTAAGTAGAATTAAGTAAAAAAATATTTTACTAAATGTGAAATTAACTTGTTTGCATTTTTCACCAATTTCACCTCTGTCATCCTGAAATAAATACCATAAATTAGTAAAATTAATTATATTTTTAGACTTTTTATTCTAATTAGTACGTATACGTATATATATTTATACGTATATATATTTTTCATATCTCATAGAATCCCACACCAGATAAGATAGTCCTACGATTTTTGGATTTAGAAAAACTGTTAGCTAAGCTGTACTATCACTTTGCATCCCGGACAAGTTCACCCGTTATAGTTATCGAGAATTGTTTGCAATCCGCATCTGCAAATTATTTTTGATCAGTAAATAATAGCAGCAACTGCTGATTAAATTCGAAGAATGGGTCATCATCATCATAATTGATACTTTAGGAATAACGATTAACGATCTAATATAAAGAGCGAGTTAAAAAATATTACAAATATTGAAAATTATGACATTTCTACATTTTACATTGGCTGATGTGTATCGGAAAATGTGTTTAAAGCAACAAAAGCAGTTAATCAATGTGAACTATATTACCTGCGATAGAATTCAAATTCAATATTATTTATTCATTTAGGTTAAGCGTAAATACATTTGTGTGTCTATGTAATTTTTTTGCTTCTACTACCGGTTCGAAAAGGTTATTTGACAAGAACGATGAGAAACGGAGTAAGAAACTCTTCAGCGCGTCTTTTAAATCAACATATTACAATTGAAAGTGAATTTTAACCAGCGTGAAATCGGTTAAGGCACCATTATTTTCAGGTATTCTTTTCATTTATATGTTGATCTATACTATAGTATTGTTTACTTACAATATATGGAATTATGTTATATATATACATATTGGATAAACACAAAATTGTCAAGCTACGGAGAGTACATCTATTTCTTTAATATTTTTTCAGTAAAGAATCACTTTAATCAAGTCAAGTCAAAACAATTTAATCAAGTTAATTTATCCTGTAATAAGAATTCTAGGATTACACTAGACCTGTACGTCTATAAACTATCTTTTCTTTCTAAAAGCGTAAACAAACTTATTTTGTTATCTGCGAGAACCGATATGTAGCCGTCCCATTGAGCTTACTACTTAAAATATTGTGAAGTTTTTCGTAGTTTCAATGTTGTATTATTTATTTTAAAGATTTTGCCTATAACATTATTTAATTATTGTGGTCGAATTTCGACTTCTTGATAAGTGTTTGTAAAAACCAACTTCGAATTAATATTATTTCATTTCATTTCATTATTGATAATTTTGTGAACTCAGAGTAGTCTGAGTGAATATAGTACCTAATTGTATGGGTATCAATCAAATAAATTAACCTACATTTGTATAGAAGTAAGAGATTTTTGTGCCAAACTATTTTACAAAGCATTAATATTGTGTATACTTACTAGAATTTCTTTCAAGTTGTTCAAACAACCTGTAAAAATATCAATGTAACGTTAAAATAAGTATAGCTGTTATAAAATTATTTTAATAGTAAAAAACGAAGGCAGAAAACAAGCGCAACGCTACTTGCATCAATTTATTTTACTTATGAAAGTACCACGGGCTGTGCGATCGAATTTAGCTGATTTTACTTAGTCAAAATTCAAAATGTGTATTTTTCAATTCAAATGCCTTCCAACTACACGTTGTTAGAAACCAAAGATTACTTTGATCAGACGTTAAGATAACGTTGTCATTTCAACGTACTTAGAAAATATTTGCCTGTCACGTATATATTTTTTTCCGCCAGCTCCTTATTTCAAAATATTAGTTTGGAGTAAACACTGACTGAACGGAGTCGCAAATTTTTGTGGGTAGCAGTGACTCCTTTAACCTAAATAGGTTAACCATATAATTTTAGATGTAGTTATTAACACTTGATTATAACCAGTGATTTTTTTTCCTTGAATTCGTGCATCAAAATAGACCACCTGAATTAAAAAGTACTACAAAAGATAATTACCGTCTTCAGTCCAATCATTGCTACATTTCTGAAAGAATATAAAAAGATATTAAAAAAGTTTCAAAACGTTTTAATTATTTTTCTTTCCATTAGATTCTAATACAGCAATTGAAATGGAATGGGATTTTTTATTATCTTCCATTCTTCAGTCCAAGCCCATCTCCTTTGCTTCGTGACGAAACAAATCAAACCAAATCAACATCATTGGTTTTACGTGGGTTTTTAAGAATACACTTATAAACACTTGGGTGTCTATAAGTGTATTATTAAAATCCCGCATAAAGCCACTGCTTAAATTAGTTGGTCATAAAGCGTTTGGTTATCAACACTTCAATATATCGCCTTTATCGTCGAACACAACTCTTCAATTACGAATTCAGGCTAAATTAATATAACTAAAACATCACTCACCACTCGAACCTCACAAGCTTCTGAAAGCCAAAAAGAAGTGTTGTATAAGTGTTTCTTTAATACTCTGATTATTTTATTAAATATTCCTCTGTCATTAAATCAATTAATTTTATTACTTACGATAGTCCTGATTTGATTTCTGGCCATTCATTTTTATCAGCTAAAAAAAATAATTAAAATGAAGTACATATTACCAAACAACTACGTAATTGTTATATTAGTATAATAGCTGGCCGCGTAAGCGTTGTTTTGCTATTTTGTTTACGCGAACATATCATGTAAATATGAAATAATCGGTTAGGTCGTTTTCAAGTTACATGATTGTTATCAGATGTATAAAGGATTTTATATAATGATGCCTTCGATGCTTTATCCAAGAAAGTACCGAAAAAAGAAAAAGAAAATTTCAATAAAATAATTTTTATATCCGATCTCATTGCAGCTAGGACAGTAACTAAGGCTGTTCTAAGATTAATTGCAACCTCCCACAGTTGTCACAGCAAGCACGATTTAGCTGCTTACCGTTATTAGATAAATATATAGAAAAATGTCATTTGTTACTTTCTTATTTAGGTCCTGTGAAATTATCGTTATTTTAGGAAAACTAATTAATGTTATACGGAGCGGCAAAATTGATGGGTACAAGTAATCAATCGTGAGAAGGAGTGTATTTGTCCCACGGTGTCATCTGTTAACAGGTTTATTAAGTTAGATTAAGTATGTTATGTTTTTGTCAACTTATTTTATACAAAAAAAATTGGTAGTATCAGCAGAAGGATGAAAATAATATTGTTATTAATTGATTAAAAATAACAAGGCAAATATGTAAAAGCTGTTAATTTAGATTGCTCTAAAATTAAGGTTAAATATAATAATTAAGAAGTTTTGATAATCTTTAAGTTATTGATCTAGGTTTCTTTTTCTTGTAATAGCCGACAAACGAGCAGACGAGCCACCTGATGGTAAGTAGTCATCGTCGCCCGAGGACATCGACAAGACCAAAGGTATAATTGATGCGTTGTCGGCCAGGAAATAAAAAGGTAAGAAAGAAAGTGCTGGCTCTCACGCCCCCAGCCGGAACACGACGAGTCGTTTGGCGGCTGAGTCAAGCAGGAGGGTGGTAGCTAACCACTTAGGCTTCACGGAAAGATAATAATATCAATAATAATATTCACGACTTAATAATAGTACTGATTCTTCTGGCTTTCTGGCTTCTGTCGCCTCTTTCGACACCCTGTTCTGCCAGCATGGGATTAGGGGAAGTATTCTAGGCCGCCCCAATACGGCTAAATACATTAGGTCAGACGTACGAATAGGTAGTTATAGAAATAACTTTTAATTTGCATTTTGAAGGTAACTTAGGCCAACATAACTTATAAATGAGATCACTTCAAATTTGAGCATAAGAAAGTAATGCAGATAAATAGGCTAGCAGACGGAGTCGAATACAATTAAATGTATTCAATGAATGTTTGACCAATTATTAAAAAATTTTTGGACAATTTTCTTATACATATAAAACGTTTGAATACTGAATACTGACTTACTAGCTGTAAGACAGGTTTGAAGTTTCTTATAGTCAATGATTTATGGAAATTGATTAAAAATTGAAACATTTAGTTATTTATACTATTTAGGGTACCTATTTGCTTACACTATTGACGTTTATTTATACAGATAAAATAAAACATACAGTGAACTCAGGTCGCTAACCACTCTAGGTGAATGCAGTAATTACTAATTAGATATTAAAGTTATGTTTACCTATGGAGCAAAGATTGAAGAAATAAGTGAATCTTGTAAATTTACTCCAGAAATTGATGTATGGAATTTATCTCTACTCGATTATCTTACCTGCATAATATACTTACTGGATTATTGTGTACGTTGTTTGCACTACCTATAAATAAAGAAATATAATTGTTAAAATAAAAGCATATGTAT
This sequence comes from Agathymus mariae mariae, assembly GCA_018251895.1. Classification (NCBI taxonomy): domain Eukaryota; kingdom Metazoa; phylum Arthropoda; class Insecta; order Lepidoptera; family Hesperiidae; genus Agathymus; species Agathymus mariae. The sequence continues at coordinate 4,652 of DWPT01006174.1, forward strand.
ATAATATGTGGTGTCCCATATGTCCATATATCTACTCTACGGAATATAGAGAACGTGCTTACTACTGCAAACAGTCACGGGCGCAGACACGCGTCTGACCCATACCATGTCCGTTACGAGACTGACTTTGTTCATCATAGGACTCGCCGCTTGATAACTACCCTCTCCACCTATTGACCAATTGGCAGCTACCTTCTCTACCGATATATATGCGTCTACATATTATCTCTATCAAATAGGTGTACACAATAGTATACCAACTATAAAATAATTTAAATACTTAAATACGTAGGCAGACAATTATGTCTGCCTACATATGTTATTGAACATATAATTTTCTATTAGACGTAGAGCTTACGAAATATAAGACATATTTGCTGAAGTCACAAGGGCTCTATTTGTCCTCCAGTGCAAAGCAACCTTGCGGCATAACAATAGAAGCAATAGTGCCAAGTTCTTTCTGCCTGAGTTTGCTAAGATCACCATATGCTATATCACCAGTGTAATTCTGCACAGGGAAGAGTGTTTTCAACATAGTTTACCACAATTTTATTTGAGTTAATTGAGATATTTTAAACGTCTTTCAACGTGTTAGAATTGTTATCAGGAGATAGCAGTACAGATCAAGTTTTTAATATCACTCTTGTTTCTTATGTGGCGTTTACGGTGATTTACGACCAACTCGATCCTATTTAGATTTGTAACAAACTAGAGGTAACTTTGCCTCTGATTCTGTGTGCATTACCATAAAACAAATTGATTGAATTTTATAACTCTCAATGCGATTTAAATACTTTCACGTAAAAATTAATCTCAGACTGTGATCATTCGAATATTCGCAAATTAAATTGATCCCCCTGAAGCAACAAACGTCTGTATCAACTTATTTAACTAATAAAGTTCTATTCGCAGGCTGTTCTATCGAATGCATCCGATTTATTTATTTATTTTGTATAGACAATTAAATTATACGAAAGAAATTAAGTACAAAAAGTTTGTACAAATGCACTACTTATTAGTAATCAGAAATTTCTTTCAGTAGGGCCAAAAAACAGAAAAGTGAGCAAAACTTAGTACTAATATATAACGTCCCTAAAGAATAATACATATCAATCACAAATATAAATATATACAAACATTTTAAACAATATTATATATACTATATAATACAATTTAAAATACATAAAATAATATCTTTTCATACATCCTAATTAGATAGATCATTGCCATCAAGCGTTAGCTAAGTAGAAATCAATGACGCATTGTTGTACCGAGAATATTTTAGTATCTCTTACTGTAGACGGTGGCGAATTCCACAACCCAACTACCTAAACTGAAAATGAATGGAAATAAAAGTTGGACTAATGTAAATTACGTACTAAGAAGTTTTCAGAGGTGTGTTGCACGATTCACCTGGAGGATGACCAAAGTCAAATCAATAATGCGGGGCAATAAATCCAAACTTGAATTGATTTTCAAACAGAAGCGATATACATATATAGAAACCAAAGACCACCATTTTTATCAACAAGTTAAAATTACGCTCCATTTTCAATAATACTAAAAAATATATTCCTCTTTCTCATTGTAGATTGAAATGAAATTCTTTCTAATTTAATCACAATTTTTGATGAATTGTAATGGCTACTTTACAAATATATTTAAGTATAATATATAGTTAAATATAAACTACAATTTTCTATTTTTAGATCCGACGCTTTATAATAAATTAGCACGTATAAAAGATAATTACCATCTTCGGTTAAATCACTGCGGCATTTCTGAAAACATAAAAAAGGTATTAAAAATAATCCCAAAACACTCATGATATTATAATTTCAAACGACAATAATCCGTCGTTAGTTGTCGTCATTATTCATACTTTGCTTTAAACAAAAAAAAAATAGGTCATTTGTGTTTAATATGTAATGTGTTTCGTTCTCGTCTCTCGTTCTTGTGTTTAAGCTAATCCCTTACCCGAGATAATCCAAAATCAAATCAAAATCATTTATTTTAAGTAGGCATTTATCAAAGGCCATATATGAACATAATTTTTGCTCATGTCACCCTACCCATACGAGGCAATAGCGTGAAGTTCCGTCACATAGAGCTCTTTCTATTAAATTTAGTATCGATAGGTAGTGGTGGAATATTTACAATCTGCAAATCTGCAAATTACGATTCTCATTCTAATAATATACCGTGAATTATTCTTAACGCGTTATCTGTACTAGGTAACCAGTTACAGTGCGATTTCCGCTTTCTTTTTGGCCGGCAATTAATTTCATGGTTACTTAAAGATCACTCACCACTTGCACGTCACAAGTTTCTGAAAAAGTAAACAAAAAGATATTAGTACGATGATAATTTTATGACACTCACAATATATGCCACAGCTATGAAATAATTGAATTTTATTACATACCAGATTTTCGATTTGACTTCTGGTCATATATTTTTTTTACCTACAAAAAAGAGTGAAAATATTAAACATATTGACAATTATGTCATATTGTTGATCATGCAAATATGTTACCTAAATATAAATTAAGTCGGTTAGTTTTTTCAATGATATCGTATCCAAGATTTTACATAATAGCACTTTATTAAGAGAGATAAATAAAACATGCCAATATATAAATGACTTATATATTACATCAAATATTATAAAAAAATATATTAAAACCAATCTCATTATGATTGCAGTATTAAGGCAGTGCTCAATTGTTTCTACAGCAAGCAATACTGATAAATGCAAAATTAATAATTCTTATAGTAGGTCTCACTGAAATATGACTTTACAACTTTTTTCTAAAACAAAGTCGAATTTGAAATGTTCAATGCAAATCAATTCATCAATTATTTATTGAAACAAACAAAATTATGATACTAAGAATATAGTATGAACAAAGAAAACACTAAATGGGCAATAGGACGTGGAGCTCAGCTTCAGCTGACTAAGAATTCTACTCAGCGCAATTTTAAATATCTTTTTGCAAATTTTAACACAATCACCAGATATTTATCTTTTAAGATACCTGTATTGATCAATCTTTAAGATGCTTGTACCGATCGATCAATTTCATAGTTACCTGTATCTAATGTTATACGAGTATATTGATTTAAGAAATATACGTACAGTTTCAGTGGTGTAACTCGCTTTTGAAAGATTTGAATAACATATAATAAAAAAAACAATACATGGAAACACATTCATCTCGGTAGGTTTCGGTAAAACTAAATATGCGATACGGTAATACGTTTATTTAACACGTCTGCAAATAAATTAACAGGAAAGTAGAATAAAACTTCTAATACCCAATCCATTCCAATGAGGATAAATAAATTGAAATAAATTTCCGATGTGCCCTATGTTTCATTTATCATTTTCCTGTATGTTTTGTATATATCGAGGCCCAGCGAAATGGATTCCGCTCGAAGGCAGTTTTTAAGAGTGGCAGCTCTCTAGTGGCAGCCGATTTAAGATCAGATTATCGCCAAGGAGTAGTGATTTTGTATGATATGATTTTCGCATTGGGTGTACAACTGTGCACTGTCTTCTCTGTATTTTAACTGCCGAAACTGGTGTCCCCTAGCGTCTGAGTGGAGTAGCATTTGCAGTTCGTTGGATAGTATCTCTGCTATCCTCGTAGTTCACTATTGTGGGCATAGATGGCGTGCGTCGTCAATAATCAGTTCCGTTAAAGGAATTTTCACTAAGACCCTTGATGTAGAAATAACAAAATTCCCTATATTTACACTAATACAAGCTCATAGTTGTTCTGCTCCTTACAGTAGACTAACAGTTGGATACCACCATTGATCAAATTATAAATATAAATTATTTTATTTTAACAATACACTTATATAAGTTGTAGTCACGAACGTCACCCGTTAACATAATGCCCGCGGTGTTGTAGTTCTAATATTAGTCTATAGATGTCACTGTCTTTAATTGAATCTATTTCCATTTATGAGCGATTATTAACGGTAAACTGATACATGAGTATTATTATTTTTTATTTCCTGTTGTAATCTTTTTATTATTATTTTTTTAGTTTTCCTTGACTGAATATAATATTTCTGTAATGTTCGTAGATTTCGTTAGCAGGTTGTAGGTAGTGTGATAGTTTGGTGATCATGTGATGATCAGGTAAATTTCAAGCCAAAAAAAACCGGGGTTAGAACATTTGCTGACGCCCCGAACCCTAATTGTAATCACATGTATTTCCTCACCTTTCATTCCCAGTCTTAAAATTTAACATAGTATGCATTTGTAGCTTTGAAAAATATAATATTATATATGAACTCCTGTCCTTCGAAAGAACTTGAACATTTCTTTAAGTTTTGTTATTAAGATTTTAATTTTTTTATTATGGTATAACTAACGAAGCTTTACTTTTAGTTCCTGATAATATTATGAAAGACGCTTCTTCACACCATCTATCATTGCTATACAGAACTATCGTTTAAGGTAGACTAACAATGACGCTAGTAAAAGAAGCGTAGGTTTCCTACCTACTACCTACCTATATTCAAAAAGATTGATGGAGCTCCAAGAGATGGCGTTTAATAAACTCGCACACATTCTTCTGTTCCGCAAAAATAGGTTCAATTCCGGGATGAAAAATATAATCGCTGTACAGATTCGGGTCCGTCATTGCTTTGTTATCAGAATAAACTCCATTTCAAGTTATTACAATCAGTTGTGTGACTGTCTGTCTAACCGTTAAAACTGAACAATTCGTTTCTGCTACCAGGCATTTTTGTTACTTATATGCAGTCTAGGATCCTAGTCTGTGATACTTTGCCCCACTTCATAAATTTGTTTCAGGAAACATTTATTATCGGCACTAACTTTAATATCTCCTTCTAGGATATAAACAATCGTACATTTTGACCCTAAATTATGGTGGATGTAATTATACTAAATACCGACTATTAAAAAAAATCACACGATGATAGGTAGTTCGATAAAAACAAAAAACAAACAAATACCGCAAAATCTTTAATTAATTAAAATTTAATGTACGAATTCGGCCCTGTTGTACCATTACATTGTTAGTCTACATGGAGATGAAAGCTGCGTGACCCATAGTCAGTACCCAAATGTTATTATCTGGGTCATAGGTCATAGTGAGCTGCATAATTATGCATTTGTGTACAATTATTACAAAAAGCGCTTACTTGTGACATTGCAAGTGGATATCGCGCTCATGTATAAACCAAAGGTTGTAACACCGAAGAGAATTGGCTACAATTGCATATCTCTAATACCAGGGTCATGAGTTAAGCTTTTTCCTTTTTTTATGTAAATATCCGACGAACCTGATAGTAATCGGTCACCGTCACCAATAGACGTCCATAACACTAAAGACAGCAAATACAGCACTGTCACGCTGTTTGCCTAAATGGGAGCAAAACAGCTAACTAGTTCACCTGTCAAAATTTCTCTCGAGTTTATTAGAAAGGAAAACAGACCAACGACCTCTAATAAGAGTAACTGTTCGAAATGGCCTTGTTCTTCGTTCAGCAGAGTAAACCATGGCTGGGAAAAAATCAGGGGTGGACGGAGCTCCATACAATTATCCTGCCATCAAAAAAAGCAGGAGGTCAACCGAAAGTCCTCACAAATTCCGTTACAAGAATACCGTCTGGAAAAAAATTTAAAGTATTAAGTCGAAAAATACTGACAAATTTAGATAGTACCTCTTGCGTTGATAAGCAGGATGTGTTTCTCACGCGGGCAGAGGATGTTGGTGTATACTCGAGGATTAACGAAACCCCGTGAACCCTTGTTATTTTTTGGTGTTGACAGTGTGACACGCAGCTTAACGTCTTCCTTGTTTCCCGGAAAAGTTATATAATTTTTCTCCCACAAGTGCGCTCTCGTTCATTCAAAACGCTGTTATTTAAATTTTAACGTCGCGGATATGAATTTTAATGGATAGCTCGCTGCTTTAGTCTCTTTTAAAAGTTAAAGTCGAATTTAAGTTTTGGCCTAGGACTCATTTCATTGTGATTATGATAAATGTTATCCGTGTCTTTGACTGATACACTTGTTGGAAACGGGTAATAAATATCATATTCATTCACGCTGGCTAATGTGTTTTTTTTTTGTGGATTTCACACATCATACTACTATGTTGAATATAGGAAGACCTCTCACGGTGACCATAAAGGCAATATTGCAGGTTTGTTCCTGCTTCGTAGATTTTATAGTATATACCGTAAAATTTATATTTTTATTTTAAAAGGTGTTAGGCACATAATAATAATTTTGTATGTTTGTAAAGCTTATAATGTGCTCTAAATATAATCGAAACACATTGTTTATTTGACATTGAATACGAAAGAAATAAAATTAAAATTGCCATTTCATATCTCAGAAATATGTTACTGCTTTAAGATATACATATAATCTAGACATATATAGTTTAGTGATGTCAACATAAATTTAGAAATAAGTCAAAATATACGATATTTGTCATTTATACCCAATCTTTTATTACGAAATATTATATGACTAAGACCAAAAATTTTTGAAGCTTATTTGCTTTAGAAATAGCACATTTTCCCAATCCTGTCATCTCCATCATGAAACGATTAACATAAATAATTACCGAATTACAGAAATCTATTTGTATGAAGTACCATTTTGTCGAGGGAAGGGAAACACAAATCCTGAAGTGAAAGGCCTGCTGGATGGTTGGCACTTAACTAAATTGCTTGTAATAAGACAATCGCGAAATCTGTCATGCTGAGAATTCTGCGAGCGACGGGCGATAAATCAAAACGTTTCTAGAAGTGTTTGCAATAAAAGTGAATTACTAAACTAATTATTGTTATTGTTTATTACAAAGACTTATAATTGATTGTTAATCTTGAGGGCCAAAAAATATCATTAATATTAATAATCTTGTCAAAACAAATCTAATCTCTTCGACATCGCAATGCCCCGAGGAGGTTTATTCGTTCAATCTGGATGACAAATT
>DWPT01006175.1:0-11645 GCA_018251895.1 Agathymus mariae mariae
TTGAACGGCTATAAAGATATAGTGAGTACATATTATCATTGACGTTATTATTTATGTAATAATTATATTTTTCAGGGCAACTAACTGCAGGTTTTGATTGTCACCAAAATACTGATGTACCACGGGAACGCGTCAAGCGCCCAAGTTCCCTGACAGGTTCAATGTATGTTTGGAGGATATTATTTTGCATTTGTCACAAGTACGGTGAGTGCATGAGTTACATGAGCAGTGATTATTGCTTCAATAGACATCGCGCGCTAATGTGCTCACCTCTCCTGCGTTCGTCGTCACGCTCACGCTCACGCTCACGACGCGGCTTCACGTGCTTCCTGGAGGTGTCGATATCGCGGTACGTGTATCGCTCCCGTCGCCCGTCCCGCTCTCGATCCGTCGTGTACCGGCGGCTGCGCTCGCGCTCTTTGTCCTCCGGCCGCGGCGGTTTCGAAGACTTGTACGATGATCCCTCCCGATATCGCCTATCAAAATCGATGGATTTGATACGTCTGCGATCTTTAATTGTAACAGTTTCGTAATAGAAATATTATTTTATAACTAGGCATACATTAATGTTGCACATCGATGGAACTAAACAAAAACAAAACAAACCTGTGTTCCCGCTCCTTATCACTGTAACAGTCGGTGTCTTCGGTTTCATATCTGTGACCTCTGCGCCTGTGCCGTCGGCTCTCGGGACTGTCACCTCTGTCCCTTCTGTCACGATCCCTGTCTCTTCTATCCTTGTCGGGACGTCTATCGTCCTTCGCGGAACGTCTATCCCGATCACTCCTAGAGTACCTGCCCTCTTTATCTCTATCTTTGTCTCGAACCCTGTCCCTATCTCGGTCGTGATCGTGATCCCTCGATAGGTTGCATTTGTCTCTGTCTTTTCTTGGAGAAGACTTGAATGTTCGATCCCTATCGGAATCGTCGCCGGACGTTTCGCCGTTCAGAGATTGTCTTGTAGAGTTGTTAGCCTGACATTCTACTGACTCCTCTTCCTCGTGATTTCGATCTTTGCTTGCATCAGCGATATTTGTCTGGGCTCCGTCGAATGCTGAATCGCGAGCGTAAGAAACGTCAGTTGATGAAATTACACTCAAATCTTGCAAGTTTTCTCCGTCCATTGTAACCTCCCTTTGTTGCTCGTCTAATGGAGTAATATAGTCCGGGGGTGCGTCATTTGGTTCTCGCACACCAATAATGTCTCTGGATGGATTTCTAATAGTCTGTTCTGAATAATCGGAGCCATCAACGTTTTGCTCGCGTATATCCGAGTGGGGAGCTTCCGTGGGTAGTGAATAATCGTGGTCGACCCCAGTGACTACTCTTTGACCGTTTGAATTGCTATAGTTAGGATTCTGATATTGCAGAAACTCACCATCACTGGGCTCCCCGGGCACCATCCTATCTATACCGATAGGCCTTCTTTCGGATCCTCTACTTGTTGGTCCTTGAGAATAATCAGGATCAGGAGTTTGTTGACCTTCAGCTTGCCTGTAAGGGCGTCTATTAATATCTGTTGGTTGTCCATCAATTTGTCGATCCATGTAAGTATCATTTGATTGATTAAAGCCACAATCTACTTCAGTTTGCTGTCCAGGAACCATTCGTGCAAGACCTGGCGGAGGTTCATCACCAGATATATTTAAATTTTGGTTGTATTCTGAATCTTGTTGCCCAACCCCCATTCTCCTCAAACTTGGGAGTGGAACATCTCGACTAAAATCTGTATTTTCTCCATAGTCTCCACCAGACAGATGAGCAGTTTGTAAATATTCATTTCGGTCATTTTGTGGAGCTATTTCTAAATTATCAGGTATTTGTTGTGACGGTGGCATTGATCTATATGATACTTGAGGTTGATCAGGTCTTTCAGAGTTATCAGGGGTAGTTTCTAAGTTTGCCCCAAACCCTACAGGCAATCTGGCCTGTTGTAATGGTTTATTGACAACACTGGGTGCAGATAAATTATTGTTTGTCATTGGTGAAAATGTCTGAGCAGGTATATTGCTAGCAGGTCCTTTGGATATATTCTTATGGGAGAATGAACCTGCATGTTTAAAAGGATTTTGAGAAGAAAAATTTGTCGGGGGAAGTATGGATGACGTAGAAGACGGTGGAAAAGTAGGAGGAGGTCCAGAGACTGAAACATTTCCATGGAAATTATTAGAAGGTGATGCTGCCGCAAATGAAGAAAGGCTACCAGATAACACGGATATAGTGCCTGAAGAAGAAGCAGGGACAAAATTTGCAGGAAGTTGTTGAGGTGCAGATGTTATTAGTGAGGCAGAATGTGTTTTTGCTGATATACACTGTGCAGGAGGAATAACTGTTGGTAGCAGAGTTTCCGAAACATTCAAATTAGCAGGTGATTGGGATATTCTTGGTTGTAAATCTACTGGTAGATTTTCAGATCCTACAGAAAAATTTGCTTCTTTTATCACCGGTTTGGAATCTAGTTTTTCATGATTAGAAATAGACATGTCCTGCAATGTATTCAAAAGCTCATCATGACTCTCTCTTCTGTGTGTGTCTTGTTCATTATTCCCCAAATATGTTTCATCAAATTTTTTTGGACAATCTGTGTTCTGTAAACCAATTAAATCATCATATCCAGCTTGTGAGTAACTGAAATTTGAATTATCAGTATTAAGGCCTGGACTGCTCTTATTAGAATTTCGTGAATGATTTTCACTTCTATAAGTACCCTCAGAGTGAGTTTGAGGACCATCACTTGATTCCTGGGACATTTGGGATTCTATTGACCACTGAGGTGTTAAATTTTCTAAATTTAATCGCTTACCCAAAGCTAAATTGGGTAGCCTTTCTTTTACAACTTCTCTTTCACTTAAATTTCTTACTTCTTGAGAGGTATGCTGAGTTGACGAATTACTAGGACTTCTCTGAAAACTCGCTTCACACCCTACATTGGTTTCAGTCATTGGATTTTGATCAGAAGTGTTAGGCCTAGATATTGTTGAAAGGGGCACATCACTACTTTGTGTTATTCCACTAGGTGGCCTATCTTTTAATTCAGATTTATCTTCCATAGACCAGTTCCAGCTGTCAGTGGTAGCAAAACTCTCTTCAATAACATTAGCATTATTAAACACTTGTTGTTGTGAAATTGCCTGCACTGGACTGGTCCGACTTTGAGACTTCTGAGCTTGTTTTGATGCATCATCCCAGCCCCAGTCCCAATTATCCTCCCAGCTATCAGAGCTTGGTTTATTTTGAGTGTAATTCGGTTGAGTGACTGATACCTGGTTGGAATAGTAGTTTTGTTGGTAGCCATGAGGCACATTGCTATAGTTTTGGTTATTATAATTTTGATTGAATTGTCCTGGCTGCTGTTGATAGAAGTGGTTAGCATTGTTGCTGAAACCTTGCAGTTGTCGGTATGGTTGTCCGTACTGTTGGTTGTACTGAGGGGGCTGCGGAGGCACCTGCCACACTTGGGGTTGCTGCTGTTGTTGAAGGTTTGATGGAGAGCTCTGATAATTGTTGTACATATTTTGCTGATTACCATATGGCTGAAAAGAATAAATATTATTGTAACACAATGATTGACAAAACAGTCTATAGATATATCAAACTACTTCAAGGAAGATGAAATCTTTAACAAATAAACATGAACTGAATTGTAATATTATTAAAACTAATTTTGAAATTGTTATACAATGTTTATAAATCATATATCGAGGGAATTTTGGTGTTGGTCCACGTCACTGTTTACGTCTGTGAAGAGATAACCTGCGGCCATGCTCACTTGGGGTGCGCCATAGTTCTGACGTTCGGGGCCCGGCGGAGGCGCACCGCCCTGTGCTCCCTTCATCCACGACATGCCGGGTTACTGCTTCTTACGTAACATTCACCAACTTCCTCGCATATGTTGCGTGTGATACTAAACAGCTTCGTCACTATCATGGAACCAAATCGCATTCATAACACTTTCACGCTAAAACACTTGAATCAAAGCTCATGGTAAACAGTGAATTTTAAACGGTAATCAGAAAGAGATTTGGAAAGTTATGCGCATGTAACTATAACCACTTCACTCTATTTCTCGCGTTTATTTTATGAAAAAATTGTTGACAGCAACCCATCGATCGAAGGTGCCCTGTTGGCAATGTCGCCATACCACAGAACACTTTTACTTTTCGCCATACTAAAATCTTATTTCGAAACACCTTGTATTTGGATACTTGGACTGATTTAAATATATTTATAAAAATCTTAGTTTTTATACCTTTACATATTTTTATTTCAACCATCAATCGAAGTATAGTAATAAATCCATACGATTCTATTTATTTCTTAATAGTATTCGCCCTAGAATTATTATCCATTGCCAAAAAACACTTGAAAATTCGTGCAGTGATCTTAGTCCTTGTGTTCAATGAAACAGCAAAGACTTTATTTTATATTATGTTCTGTAATAAATTAAAAACATACCTGTGTAATTTATAATCAATGCTATAAAAATATTAAAAAGTTCATAGGTGTAAAGAGGAGGGAAAGTAATCCAACCTTTCGACCATTTGTATTATTATATTTTTCGGAGTTACTTAAATATGAACTATATAATTTTATAATATTTGTAATGTTTCCTATGATAAATCTTCTAATATATCATTTAGATTTTTGTTTATGACGTAGAAAATTGCTATTAAATTACTGTTCGTCAGTTAGGGTCTGTTATAGTTCAATACGTCACTTATATTCATTATGCATATCAAAAGATTAAAAAGACAAGACGTGCAGCAATATAACCCATAATGAGACAATAGGTAATCTAAGCCTTTTTCTAGTAAAATATATCTTGAAAAATTACAATCGAAAAACGCCATCTTATTTAATTTCTAAAAAAATACATAAACATCTGCGTTTATATTCAAATACATAATCAATTATTCACCAAATTCAAATTCAAAATCATTTAATAATGTAGGTATTCAGTAAATACACTTATGCACGTCATTTTTTGCTTCTATTAAAATTTATTTTACCCATAAAAGAATTACTATTTACCTTCATACTCATGCAGATATTATGTTATATGGCAGAGAAGTTAATTTTAGATAGCGCTTCCCAAATTCGAATGTGTCATATATGAATAATAAATTAATGGCAATGGTGCATTGTCACTAAATATGTCATCAATGTCTCTATGTCATAGTGTGTGAACTTTCAAATGTTGTAAAAAACTGAAATTATAAGTTAAAATATATTTGAATTTGGAAGGAATATCATTTAAAATATTTCATAACCGCCGAAAATTTCGTGCCTAATTTGTTTTATTGGTTGTTCTTAAATTCGGATGTTTCGCTCCGTATGAATGAATATTGTTTGTTTGAACTTAAGTTATTTAATTATTGATGTAGTAAATGTTAAAATACCCACTTTCAGCTAATTATTTGACAAGAAAATGCCGAAGAGACCTAATCCTTACGTTGAGGATTATATTCCGCAAAGTAAAACTCACGTGGGAATGAAACAATTCAACAACAATGAAGACAGAATGCAGAAAATTTATGGTACTTACCCAATTATGATTTTTGCCTAGTATATAGTATATAGCAGTATTATATAGATATAGCAAACTCTTGATGGAAATGAATATTATTTAACTTGAGTTTACTGCTTCCTAATAAACTTGAATTTCAGAAAAAACTTTACACTTGCTTTTCAAAGGCGCCAAAAAGCCACAAGAATCGATCAAGATTTCGGATACAGTACCTTTAGCGAGAAAAAATTGTATGAAGCAATTGTCAATAAATAAGGATGGATCTCTAGGGTATACTACAATTTCTGTAAGTTTTACAAGTTTCAGAAAGTGAGATTCAACCTTTGCATTTTTTGGTAATTTCCTGACAACAGGTCATCTGCCAAACTTGATGTGCCTTAATAGATGTTGGCTGCTGTTTGCTGACACACATTCGTTTCATATAGTTATAAGTGATAAATACTATTATGATTTTATGTAAAATATTTTTTTTTACTTTTTATGTCAATAGGTGAGAAAAGAGGCCACCAGATGGTAAGTTGTCACTATCTTTCATACATTCAAAACACTAAACGCAACACCGACGTGTTGCCAGCCTCATGGAATGAGAGATATTATTATTGAGACTCCACTACACTGCAACAGATATAAAATAATGATAATGGAAGGTGGAGTGTAATTAGCTGAGCTGGTATAGAACAATAGCAACCTCCAATGGGAGGCACTGTTCGCCATAACCTCATTGTTATTCATCAGTGTCCACCATGATTAGAGGACACCAGCTTAAAAAACAGATAGATCAAGCCCCTTACATTGTATGAGATGTTTTAATTTCTGCAGGGTGGAACCTGCTAAGTGAAGATTGAAATATGTTTTTTTGTAAATTAGTTAATTTCACAGGATTCAGGCAAGCATTGCACAATACAGATATGTATTTGTGGCAGTCAGCCGGTGGAAACCCAGTGTTGGTACTGTGAGGCCTCTCTCTGTGCAGCCTGCAACAGGCCTTGTGCCCGCTGTCACTTGGTTTTCTGTTCCAAATGCTCTATCCATGGGTAAGTTTAAATGACATTAACATAAGTGTCTAGACCACGCTGTACTACACACATTGGTGTTGTCTTAAATCAGATCTTTGCAAATGCATGTTGTGTTTGTTTCCAGATCGGAGGGCATACAAATATGCGTCTCATGTTATGGGTAAACACTAAAATTGTGTATAGGAATTTTTCATTTTGTTTTGAGACGTGTGGAACAGTGATACAATGCACCTTAACTGATGTGGAGTCAGTTTAACACAAAAGTTTGCAGGGTCGGGTTGTGTATATGTGATTTATAGTTCTGTTATAGTTTAGTTATCTTGTTGTAAAGGAACAAAAAAAAAGGTTATTTCAGTATTATTATTTTGTTTATATAAAATACATTACAAAACAAGAAGGAAGTTGTTTTTATCCATCACCAGATACAATAAACATTTAACAGCAAACAATTCAAATAAAATATGTCCATATATGGACAACCTCCGTTATAAATAGCCCGTGGTAAAATATTCTTTGTATTAACAATATCAGGCTATCAGAGCACAAGTTGACGGCATCAGCTATTTCAGACGGTACCATCGGGCAGCTAAAGTGATTTCACTGAACCGGATTGATTTGCGTCATTAAAGACATTACGTAAACATGAACTTTGTGCATATGACCAAAATGGGGGCTTACATATTTTACAAACACCTATGTATATAATTGACAATACATATCTCCATCGGGATGCGGCACCAGAACACCCACAAATACTGCGCGCAGTATTATCATAATCCTACCGTTACATAAAACATTACGCTTAACGTATATACCTCGTACGACACGAGCCTCGGACGATGCGAACAACTGCACTTGGCAATTGGTATCGCTGCGAGTGTTATAACCTGGTTTTTAAGTTATGTAATATTTACAGCCCGTTACCATCTTTGTCGCAAAATACCATAAACACATAGGAGAGCGTGTAACTGTTTCCTCTGGCGCGGACGCAAACCCAGTTTTGAGGTTGCAATAAATGCAGAATTCTAGTAGTTATATTCCCATGAAGCGCGCCTGGCTAGCTACTGCTCTCCTGCTCGAGCCGGCCGCCGAACGACTGGTCGTGTTCTAGCTGGGGGCATCTGAGCCAGTACTTTCTTCTCTCCCAGTTCCTTCTTGGGCAACGTCGCATCAGTGATGTTTGGTGTTCTATGTCCGAAGGTGATCACTTACCACCAGGTGGCTGGTCTACTCGTTTGTCGACTATATACATAAAAAAGTTAACATGTAAACATAGTTTACACACATATTTATTGGAATAGGAATGTCATGTATTTATATATATATATATATCTAATGTTACTTAAACTGTGGGTACTAAATTATCAATCACACAGCTACGTTTGATACGTAATAATAGTCCTGCTCTAGCTGGTAGTCAAAAAATTAAAATAACCCCCGACCTGGTCGCAGCGTCGGTTAACCGGGTCCAATTGTAAATCTGAACCATTCATACATACACACGTACAGAACTTGTATATATAAAGATATATGTTAACCAGACTTTTAACCGACGCGGTTTTTATTATATCAAGGTCGAGTGCAGCACCACTTCGCAGGCATCCCGGCACGGACGGCATGCATTATCTATCCCAGTCCATACCGTGCCAGGCCCGGCCACGAACACTGCGATGAAGCGACTGCACCGCGATACCGTTTGTTATACAAATGGTTGTTTTGAACTACTGAAACAGTCGGTCGATTTACAACAGATGTTCGGTGTGAAAGTGAAACCCGCCGAGGACAGCGCCGAGGCAGCGAATACTCCACACTGACCTCTCTACGTGAAACAGATCGACATGTAGCGGAGAGATTATATTTTTATATAATTTAATTTATAAATATATATAATATAATTTTTCCGGAATACTGTCTGTTTATCCAGGCACGTGTTTAAAAATTAACATTATTTGTTTTATTATCACATACATAGTTCACTACTATAATACGCAAGAACCGTCTGTCCGGCCCGCGGCGATCCGGCCTTAGCGCGCTCCACCGACAACACTCACCTTATTGTCTAGACGAGACAATGAGATATGAACATCTTACATTCCGTGAGCAAATGCCATAGGAGTACGAGATCGTGCTAGGTGCTAGAACGGTCGATTCACTGGAATGTAACCAAATTAATCGGTGATCGGGCCTTCAAGCAGAGTACGCAGTCGGAGCGAGTGACACAAGAACCATTGCAAGTGGCAACCCGTGCCTCCTGGCACCGCCATCCGCTGAAGGTTCCGTAGTAGTACAGTACGCAGCGTTGGCGGTTTGTGTCGTCGTGGGACGGGCGGCTGGGCGGCTGGCGGTGGGCGGCGGGAGGCGGATCTTACGCGAACAGGTACCGGTAGAGGACGGTGGCCGCCACGCCTAGCAGCAGGGGTATCGCCCACGAGCTCCACGAACTGTTGTGAAGCGATGGAAAACATTTAAATTAACATGTATAACTCGATCACTGCTCGCAGTAGTGTCGTTTGCAGTATTTGTTTTACTTCTAACGTGATGAAACCTTGTAACGATACGATTAGTATGCAATAATTAAATCGAGGCTAACAAAAAGGGTGTCGAGTTATTCTTGCAGTCGCCGCCACATTCAGTCCCCTGTTACCTTCCGGCGCTCAACAAACAAAATAATCACTGTAACGTATGGACATTAGTCGTAGTTACACGTAAGTGGGGAACTTTAAACATAAAGCACCCGTGAATGAAGAGTAACCGGAAGATATTCACTAAATAAGAAGCGTGTTTTACATTCAATGCTTTATTGAACAACATTAAATACTAGGTACACGTGTCAACAGTAACAGATAAATAAGGAAGCACCATGGGCGAGGTAAAATTATTGTATAAACAAAAACTAAGGCTACCACTGTGTAAGTATACTACGATAGTGTTAAGTACAACGTGTCGTAACAAGCTACTATAATAATTGTAATGTTCTAATTTGCTGCGTTCCACAGATGATCATTACGATTCGAGCGCGTTAACACATTTGCTTAATTCTAAATTAATTAGCGGCTAATGGAGTCGTGATTGTGTAAATGTGTGATTGACTACCTACTGCCACACGCGTGATCACCGCGACGTTTAAGTATCGATAACAGGCGGCAGGAGGACCGCGGTGTGGCCGTCGTGACCGAGATGTGCATATAATACGATCCTACCTTGGTCCTAATACGAGTACGCATACGCTTAGACCGCGTGCGTGTGGTGTGAACGCGTGCAGGTTAGCTTACTTACTAACGTTATTATCGTACCTCGTGTCACCCTGATAACTCAATGTGGACCGCTTTGTAAACATAATATAAAAATAAATTCGTCATACTACCATTTGCGCCGACATTAAAATTCAATATTGTATAATATATATAAAAACAGTACATGGATGTATTGCACACTTCGTAAATATCGTGTTCGTTTTGAGGGTGCCGGTGGTACTTCAAAATAAGATACTCTGTACAGTCTCGTCATGTAAAAAAGCGCTGGCCGACAGTGGGAAGACGCTCCTGCGGCGCGGGCGGGAGGATACCTCCGGTTGAATGAGGTTGTTTTGTCTCTAAATATAATTAAACTAAGTCGCTATTCGTGTCGCCCTGTCCATTTGATCGCTTAGCTCTTCTAAACTGCCCGATGGAGTTCGATGCGGTTTTCACTTTCACTCAGTGTTTTTTTTCCGATTGATTTATTAGTATCGTACATTTTAGTAAAATTTATAAATAATGGTTTACAATCAGTATTTTGGGATGGACGTCAACAAAGCCATTTTTGGGTGCTGACATGGCTTACGCTGCCTAAACTTTCGAGATGTATCAAAATAATGCACTTAAGAATTGTAGATCTAAAAAACTTACATACAAGTAAACGATCGTGTGCGTCTATTGACTCACAGTAACCATTTTATTTCTTACGGATTATTAAAAAATAAAAGTTTGTTTGAGAAGTTATTTTGATCAGTGTAGTATTCATTCATATCCATTTAAATATGTAGTTACCTTGGAAATTTAATTGAGAACAAAATTGCGACATTACATTTTACAAAGTAAGGTTACGGATATTAGATGATTAAAATAGCAATAGCTTTAATAGTTTTATTTTAGATATACGATAGTTTCTGTCACGGAGCTTCATTACATCCCTAGTAAAAACCATAACGAAATCGGTTAGGCTGTTTCTAAGATTAGCGCAAACAAACACACAGATAAACAGACAAAAATTTTAAATTAAAATATATACACGTTAGTAAAAAATATAAATTCAGTGGTTGGGCAACGACAGGTATTTTCAGAAGCAGGAGTAAGTTGTATGAATTGTATGGTGAAAAACAATTCAAAAGGACACCATCTTTTCTCCAATATGTAAAGACTTAGTCTAAAATTGTTAAATCACTTTGCGTTCAGGCAATATCAATATATATTAGGGAAAAAATTAAAAATTACTATAAAAAAGTTAAAACTACGTGGAATGTTATTAGTAATGAGACCGGTATGAATAAGTCACGCGACATAAATTATGAATTAGTGATGGATAATAATAAAATCACATCTGATAAAGAGGTAGCAACCGCTTTTGAATATTACTTTCACAATATACATGTTACGTTGACTAATGCACTAACTTCGTCGCCGGTAGAAGCTTTCAATCTATTAAGAAAATATGTTACTGAATGTAGTATTTTATTAGAATTTAAACATACTACAGCATTAGAAGTAGTTAAAACTTTTCGGTCACTAAATATTAAAAATACTGGTGATCTGTGAGGAATGTCTGTTAAAATTATAAATAATGTAATTGATGTCATGGCCCCCCGTCTAACTCTAATCTTTAATAAATGTGTTGACTCAGGTACTTTTCCGGATCTGATGAAATTTAGCAAAGTCATTCCGCTCTTTAAATCCGGTGATAAATCATATTGTAATAATTACAGACCAATTTCTATTTTACCAACACTTAGTAAAGTCTTTGAAAACATTTTACTAAATCAAATGCTTGAACATTTCAACAGAAATGACTTACTGCACCATAATCAATACGGCTTCACCAAAGGTCGTAATACAACTGATGCAGGT
>DWPT01006176.1:0-11644 GCA_018251895.1 Agathymus mariae mariae
TGCTACCTCTTTATTAGATGTGATTTTATTATTATCCATCACTAATTCATAATTTATGTCGCGTGATTTATTCATACCAGTCTCATTACTAATAACATTCCATGTAGTTTTAACTTTATTATCGGAATTTTTAATTTTTTCCCTAATATATATTGATTTTGCTTTAAGTCAATTCCATAAGTTTGATTACAAATAAAGCTCAATTTAATGACTTGGAGTATTGGATCACCTCAAGCCAGAGCCAAAAAACGTAGAAAATGTGCGTAAGACACGTTTATACACAAGTTAAATAAAGATGTTAAAATACGCTATTCAAGGTCCACTAGAAGTTGTTAGTTGCACCCTATGTACTAATATACTTATGTATTTAGACAAACAGCGTGTTATGCATCAAATAGTACATATAACGCTTTAGTTCATAGTGCAAAGAAGAGATGCATTTTTGTGGCGAGGTATACGTGCCACCAACTTTGGAAAGATTTAAAATCGCAATTTAAGAACACTGCGTCATCTACTTGCATGTATTGCAATACCTTTAAATAATAATACTTAAATTGATAGAGTGATTCAATTGATAATTGATAGTTTTAAAACTGTTAATAACTGAATTGTTTATATACTTGGAACTGTGACTAATGGTTAACTATTATTGGTAAAAGCTCTTGAGAACTTCTGGGCTTCGTTAAATACATTAAACTTCTAGTAATTATTGTTATTATTATATTACAGGGTACGTCAACCGGTGGTGACCGAATACGGCTGATCAAAGAGTTAATCACATTTGTCAATTCCAGCAAAAGGCAACAATATAATACGTTCAAACTAATTAGTATATATGAGAATATATACTGGGTCTTAATTATTTGCTACACATTTATAGGAGTAGAATTTCATTCAATTGAAGTTCAAATGTTTTATTATATTAGAAAAAGCTTAGTAATATCATTATTCAAACATGTTAAATATCCCTTCCAGGTGATATAAAATCATGTTAAATATCTCTTAAAAATAATAACATATTTATTTCGTCCAAATTCCTACTTAGGCACTTAAATTCCAACGATTGTACCGATTTTCTATTTCACGACATTCCCGATAAATCAACAAGCAATATTGTCAATTATCAAGACATAAATTACTTAAGTTTTAATAAAATTTTCCTTTAATTGAAATTCAAATCATTCACTGACTGAACTCACTAATCAACTCTTAATTTAATTTTATCTTAATCTACTTCCTCAAAGTTAAATCGTTTTATTGGCTGTAATTAATTTACTTAAAGATGTTACAAAATATGTCAACTAAATGTAAGCTACCTGCATAATATGGAGAAAATCCGAAGAATCCGAGAATATTGAGATGTTATTTTAAATTTAATTGTTAAGTAGTACATGTATGGTTATTAACAATTAAAGTATCGACTTCCAACATAGCATCTCACTTATCTAGTTGTTTTGTGTTTAAGTGTGTTGACTGTGAATCATCAGCTGTAATTTCGGAGAGTTTACATTGGAATACCTAAAAATGTCAACAAAAAAAGTATATCAAATTTCACAAATTGATTAAAATAACCTCACAGTCGTGATATGTTTCTGTTGTGTTGGAAATGTTAAGTGTAAATTATTTTTTTGTACCACCAAAAAAGACACCTCCATTAATGGACAGTTGCAACGAGTTTTATGTATGTTTCTCAGATTTTTGCTATAGTATATATAGACCTGGCTGATACTCAATACATCGAAAAAATATTATTTCTAAAATTTCACCATTTTTTAGGGTAATGCAAGTTATCAAAATATTAACACCGATGGTGCCTATTATTCTGTCCCACAAACTACAATTAATTTATATATTAACTATATACCGTTATAGTAATTCATCTTACAATAATCCTTCCTTATTGTTAACTCACGTGACGTGTCTTAGGAACTTGGATGGATCACCGCAGGAAGCAAAATCCATAAGCGCTTCCGTGATCCAGTCACGTTAAGCCTTTGGGTAAGTGTAATAACTTTACAAACTCAAGTTGTATATTAAACTCGAATATAAATCCAGCATCGTGAAGGATTATGTACCTGTGGTGAGGGACCCTAGCCTGAAGCGAAAGCCTGATGTCGGAGTCTTCAAGAGGAGAGTGAATAGGAATTTTATAATTTAGTGCGTTGAACATCTTAGACTTCATCCCCGCTTACGATCAGTTGGGATTGTTGTCAAGCATTAATTTATTTTATGTATTCAAAAAAAAACTTAACGTGAACGGATTGTAACATAGACGATCTAGTAACTACCATTTTGTAAGTTACGAAATAATGAAACATTAGGAAAGTACCTTCTTTTGAGAGCTAACAAATTGTTCGGTATGAGAGGAGGAGGGTAGTGGGTTTCATATTAGTCATGAGGATTATGGTATGGTAATGGCACTTGGTGAATTTTTGTATTTTATACTCAATACAGTTAGGTCATGCTACGAATCCGATAATATTGTCGTGGCCGCCAAATAATCGAACCAGTTACTTGTTAGGCCGGTCGAGTAACACACGTGTATATTTGATACCTGTGCGAATCTTTTACAGTGGGGCTCCTTTATCGTTATTTCTTTGTATTAACTGCAAAATGGATAAAGATTCAATTTTTAAGAGCATGGTTTAGGATTTTTAAACTATGTTTATTTTTAACTTTCTAAACTCATGGATATTTTATTCTACCAATATAAATATGTCGGCAACAGTACGTTTCTATTTTTTTTCTGTTTTTATTTCTGTTTTAAATGAAAATTTAAGGCAGAATAAATATGCTTTTCTTTCTTCTTTCTATCCTGTCCGCCCCGATGAGGCTTCGCCGTTGCAAAGTCCAAAGCGCCGTCAACCGCCTTTAAGTTCAATCATCGGGTCCTTTTCGTTAGTCGAAACAAACAAAGCTAATCAAGACCTATTTAAGTCCTGCTGGCACTATGTCATTATATTGTCATCTAATCTACACATATCTGTTAAGTAAGACGATGTATACCAATATTTGAGTGTGTTGTTAACAACACAGTATATATAATCTTACGTCTGATTTTCAATAACGCGTAACACGCTATTTAAAAATTTATTACAGAGTTGACAGACCAAGCTTTTCAATATTTATTCATGTGAATAGAAGCTACTGGGTATGGTCTTTCCTAGTAATAAAAACGTCTCAAGGCATACTGCACCACGCTGCTACATTACGGTTTAGAGCAGTTACGACTGACGTGTGGGAATTTCTTACGGCGCCCAAAATCCTCTGAAATAGTTTAACGATTGCTATCTAACGATAACAACAAAGTATCGCTTAAATTAAGGGAAAGCTTTTTAAAAACTGAGCGCTTGAGCACTTGCTCAAGGATTTTTTCACTAGCAAGGCAATCACTACATAATTTTTAATAAAATAAAGATCAAAACTATAATTAACATTGATGTATGTAGAGACAAGTGACAGATATTACGACTGACTACAAATGATACTGAATGATATTGGTGGCTATAGAGCAACAGGCTATAGAGCAATAGTGCTTATTGTGTTATTTAGATACATTTATTGTATCCGCCAGGAATAATTTAATATATCCTATATTCTTAATTTCTTTATCTTTTAACTACAACACTGCATTATTCGGTGAAGTTCTAATTAGCCAAGGAAAGATCCGGGATCGGGTCGCGGCTGAATTAGATATTTAAGTGAAGAAAAATATAAATTTACAGCAGTTTTGATAATCTCAATTGCGCATATATCGAAACGGTGAAGTGAAATAATAAGTGAAATCAAAATTTATTTAATTTTGTACAACTTAATGACGCAGCGGTATACAGTCGCAACAACAGTTTGAAATGAAAGCACTTGAATTATTTGTCTTATTAACATAACTACAGCAAACTACTTATTGACACTGTCCGTCAAGTAAATAAATACTGGGTGTTTACAACATCCCAGTAGTAACACTATATCCTTTTGTAACGTAATAGGAGTTTACTTTCCAGGAGTGTACACTAAAGTCAAGTGGATCTCAGTAAATATTTTTCAACACATTATCATGACTATCAGGTAGGTTTTTTGACTCAACATAAACATTTTCAGCTTACGTTGAGTGATCTTGTAAGGCTTGAATCAAAATATTCTTATATAGTAAAAAACAATAAGTAATCTGACTATAGACGTTCAAACGAACATTAGAATACTTAGTATAGTTGAGTAATACGGACGAACACTTAGCGATTACTCTAGTACTAAGGGCACTGCTAATGGAATTGCAATCTTCATTCTGGAAAGGAGAGCGATGGAAATTAGATTTTTTGTCATTGACTGAGAAAACTTTGTTCAGGGTAATTAAAATTCTGCTGATAGACAGAATAATAGAGGAAACATTGACACGAAACTACATCATACAAAACTTAAGTGTATATATATTTTAACATATATTTTCACCGCTTTTTGAAATTGTATCAGAATGTTCAAAAAATATATCAAGGCCGGCAAAATGATGTCTTATTTTTTCTCTGAAGAGTTTATTTGTTCGACTGTTGCTCATAAACGTTTATATATTTCTTATGGTAAGTTATCATTTATGTTGCCATCACCACATCACACACGTATTTACTCCTCATTATGATCGTGTGGAAAAGTATAACTACGCCTGATGTTTAACCGTATAGCAACATGCGATGTGACGCGCCGATTTCATCGATGACCAATTATGGCTACATTCATTTATAAGTCTTACAAGTTCAAAAAAAGGTCGAACGTTCGGCACCAGCATGTGTACAATATTGTTTTATTAAATTTTACAACATACGGTCAAAATAATGTTACCTTGATTTTATTTTAACTTTATTATATAGGACGTAATTCATTAACCCCCCTGGCAGTTACCAACACGATGACAGCCAAGATACGACTATAAATACGAATATTACCTACCGAAAAACACATACTGAAAAAGAACACGAGAAGTTATTCATAACAATTATTATTATCGGATGAAGGAAAAGGATACAGGATAAAGTTATCGTGTGCGAGAATATAATAATAATAATTATATTTTTGTTCTCAATTGGTTAGATCCAAGTAGCTATTGTAGATATGTGAGTGTATATTCATAAAATACAGGAATATTTTTGAATAAGCCTGTCCAGTCCAGTATCGAAAACGTAGATTTTTTTATATCTAGACACGCATCATTTAGTTATAAAGGAGCTTATATACAAACAAAACAGACCAATCGTGTAATAGGAGAAAAATATGAATTTAAGATACAAACGCTGCTTGTGTATCTTATCGTTTTTCATATTACGATACTTGTCGATATATTTAATTACTCTTTATTTATTTATTTATTAAATACAAGCAATTTATGTACAATAAGTCGCACATTGGCCTCACACTAGGATCTCCTGTGTTGTGGAACCACCAATGCTTCTCTCGTTTGTAATATTACTTAGTTTATATTATAACAAAAGAATAAAACAAAATGTCTCGCTTTTATTTTTTAAGAAAAACGAAGAGAGAAAGTTGTAAAACTGCACGCCTTACGAGCAAGGGATGTTATGTTGGAATAGTTAGTTAGAAGTTAGTTAGAAAGAGACCTTTGCTTCTTATTTTGGTATTGAAGTGACAATACTAATGACTGTATGTATGTATGTGGTGGATCTTGTCCATCAAAATGCCAGCTGTATAAAAAAAATCTTGATAAGAATAACAAACGTACTCCAAAAAAAAACTGGATAATTGAAGAGTCATTGAACTTATTGAAGAAGTAAATGGTAATCTCCATAAAATAGATGGAATCAGTTAATCTAATCACGTCCGGTAGTAGTCCGGTGAGTAATGAAGCCGGTTGGATTAAATCTTTGCGTATTAACACTGTTATGTAAGGTTTCTATCCTAACGACTACAATAAAAGACTAAGGTTGTTTCAACTATAGTTGTAATATTGAAAACCTTTTATACGCACTATACTAAAAAGACTGAAGAAGAGAGATAACATAGTACCGTTACTTAACAAAAGATTCACAAAAAAATCGTTTGGAGAAAAAAGATAAAGAATATCAAAGGTAATTTAAAGAATAGATTTTATGTAGTTTTTACTGACTACAAACTTCAATTGTACTAAGTACACTTTTGAGAAAAATATATAATCGTATCAGTCAAACGCAATCGATTCTAAATAGTGAATTTTAGTAGCATAATTGCATGAGCGCTTTCTAAGAAGCTTTGTTATATTGAAATTCTATCACACATATAGCTTTTATTTATTGTAAGAGATTAGTTGTACATACCGTTTTATGTACCATCCCTGAATTGATACATAGAACTGTAAACAAGCAAACAGTAAGCCTTTGTGACTCTGGATATCGCAGACCTTGAATATCTTGTTTCATTGCGGGATTAGGAACAACAGAACAGCCTTAGTAAGTGTCTCTCATCTTTCCTGGAGTTCAAACAAACCTTTTACGCTCGTACGTTCAAAAATTCCTGTTACTGATGTTCGCTAGGTGTTTTACTAGTGGGTTAATAACAATGGTGCTCATGCACGGTGGCAGAGTTTTTTACCAGTCGGAATCTCAACTGTGAAAAGATTTTAACATGTACGTTTCGGCTGCACTGTCAGAGTTAATCAAATTAAAAATTATGTTCTCCGTTTCCTTCTTGGCGATTAACGTGCCGTTGATGAGTTTTGTAGTTAGGAACGTCCATAGACGATTATGGCCATTTATAATGTCTTATAGTGACTACACCAAATAGGTATATATAAACTACAAATAACTAGGAGAAAGGTCATGTGTATGACCGGGTTATTAGGTTAGTGAAGTCGGTTTTAAGCCTCATCAACAAAATGACTTTTATCGTCAATTTTTAATATTACACGCACAAGCTTCGTTTGTGTTTTCTTATGAAACCTTTAAGCAGTTTTGACCTTGCGAAACTCTATTAGCGAACGATCGATACATAGATACGACTGTTGACTGAACATGCAGTAGCGTTTCCATTTGAATAGAGCTCTCCATTACTGAAAATTTTATTTCCTCGACATACTTTGTTATTATGAAACTGGCGGAACATTAATTCCAACAACTCAAATTTGGGGAGTAGTTAAATGGGTAACTTTGATATTGTGCCGTATTGGGGCGGCTTAGAATACTACCCTTAGTCCCACGCTGGCAGAACAGGGTGTCGTAGGAGAAGACAAAAGCAAGCCTGCTTGGCGGCAGGGCTTCGCGTAAGGATTACATAATCAAATAGCAAACTGCCCTCGCTTCGCTTCAGGGAAACTACGTCTTATATTATTTTAATTTTTTCTATTTAGCGACGGATTGTTATGAAACTTTAAGTATTGAGTGACGCTTACTGCAATACATTAGTGAAAACCAGAACATAATCGGTTAAGCCGTTTCGGAGATTAGCGGGAACAAACGCACAGACAAACAGACAAAAATTCTAACAACTATTGTTTTGAGTTCTATTGCATTAATAAAGGCTCCAAATAATGTTTTTTCTCATATATCGTGGTTGTACAGAAAGTGATCAGTTAGAATTTTATTATTGATATATTATTGAGTCGTTAATATTATTATTCTTATTATTTATTTATTTACTATTTATTGATGCACAAAGAATACATTTATAGGAAATTAAAACAAAAGCTATCAATGTGCAAGGCTATTACTGTGTCTTATTTCGTTTGGAAATCTCTTCCGGTAGACACGCAAGAGGAAACGACAAGACACATAAGCAAATGTATACACATATTACGTAAACACGACGCGACGGTAAACACTTACCACCAGATAGCTCGTGACTCTTTTGTCGGCTGTTAACATGAAAAAAATTCAACATTTTTGAGCGCTACCGTGCAGTTCAATTAAACGATAATTCCCGTTTAACGTTAGATGGCCGTCTTTAAGTCTTGTTCGAGGTTTTGAGGTGACAAAAGATAATTTAACAGTTGGGTAAGTGATACGCCCTACCAATTAGCACTCGGGCGCAGTGACGTACACTGTCTTGTAGTGAGCCGCAAAATGATTGAAGCCATTTAAATCTAAACTAGTTATATGTCCGAAATATATATATAACTATACTACTCCCATTTTAGCAGATGAAAATTTCCCGCAACTATTCCTGGGATGTCATTATGATACATTTGTTTAACGGTTAAGTAATACTAGTTATGTATTGGACGTAATATTTAAAAGTTTAGAATTAATAGTTTAAGAGATAATAACCTCGTCCCCCCTCCCCTCGCCAGGTTACATTTATTAAGTGTTTACAGGTAATCCTAATAAGAACATCATTTTTAAATTTAATTAGGTTTGACTGCAAAACTTATAAAAGTAGTAACCGACAGGACGAAGGGAATAGCGACCAGAAAATTAATGACATGTATAAATGTCCCCGTTATGCATGCAACAACTACGGAAAGTGAAAGCAAAATGAGCCCATCGCCTGCGGACAACCTCACTTCTACGACATTCAAAGACACGGCAGTACAATTGAGCATTTCTACGAACAAAGCCCCGACTCATCATGCCTTCTATTCAATTTAAAACCATAATACAAAGTCCAAAAGTTCATTTTACCATGCATTTACTTGTACAAAAATAAGGGAAGTATTACCAAGTGAGGAAACCGGACTAAACTGGTTCAATCTGGCTAAAATTTCGCTTAGTCAAAACACGTAACGTGAAACGCTGCACCAAATCTGAATATTAAACATTCAAATTTTGGGAAGTGACTCTATGCGAAAGTGACACCCGGTCCGTATTTCAACGAGAAAAGGAGACGAAGCGTATATAGGCACCTCTGAAACAGTGACGTGTTCTGATTGCTTGTCAACATCACTTGAAGCCAACGATTGGGAAACTTTAATCTCTCGGTACGTACTTGGGGTAAATGCGGTGGTTGGGAAATGTTCTGTTATCAGTGAATCGGGTTTTATTTATTGCAATTAAGACTATATCGAAATACTATTATTAAGATAATATTAAAGTAAAATCGTACAAATGTAAGTATTTTTCGATTTCTGTACACGATTATGTATTTTCATAAAGGTTTTCTTTAAACTATTAACTTTAAGTTTAAACTTTTATGATTTTAAACTAATATCATCTCTGGCTTTATACATTTTAACTGTAACAGGTACTCACTTTTTGTGAATTTATCCAAATTTAACCTAATTACATAGATCATGGTCACGGGGGAACTGCGGAGGCAAGAGAATTTTATTACTAGGACACAATTATCTTTTCAACAATGAATTTAATATTATGAATAAACGTATTTTTTATCCTACATGCCACGATGAAACGGAATGACGTCCTAATCTCTTATGCATCTGTGACTTCCCTCCAGTCTATTTTATAATAGTATACGCCAATTGGTTAAATTTCAAACGTTTTGGCAAGGGTAAATCCCCTCTTATATTTTGAAATTGTTCAACACTTGGCCGCTACGCGTCATACGAAACAAGTAAACAAGTAAGATTTGTTCAACACCACCTGAGGATCCCGTACCTGCCGAAACACTCCATAATGAATGCTTTCATTTGACACCTGGCATTATGCACTTTAAACGCTACAGCGAGTTTTTTTTTAATTTGCTCATAAAGTTTTAAGAAATTTCTATATACCAATTACATTCAGATGAAATCAGCTATCAGTAGTTATGGAACTCGCAGTTCTCTTGCTCTACCTGCCTGTGATAGCTGAAGGATGCATTATAGTCGTTATATATATATAACCGTAAAACTTCATATTTTTGAGATGGATGGCAATTGCAACTCACAATAATTTGTTTCGGCGAAACTAAAATACGACAAATTACATGACACAAATAGTCTACCCGATAACCGGTGATGTTTTACCGGGGCTAAGAAAAACGACCTGAAAATACCTTTGTAGCAGGAAAATATACAAAAGCGTGACCTGGAGCAAAAACTATTACAGTCTCACATTTATCTGTGTCAGGAAGGTTCTCAAACACTGAGGGTTTTGAAAATTGCCGTGTTAAATCTATTTAGACTCCAAATTACCGGAAATAATTTATTCCCAAAAACTCTTTAATTTTTATATGTAAGAAATGTATTGCATAGCTGTTGAGTCACAGAGGTTAAGATAGAATTTCAACCCATCCGTTTGCTTCTAGAAAAAGTCCTTAAATTTATTCACTTTACTAGTGCTTAGTATATTAGCATTGATGAGAATTGAAAATCACAGTGCAATAAGTCCATTATCACCTTGATATTACTATACGAATTGATATAGCCGTTTTTGTAAACGGCACATATAAATTTTTGTTTTACCTTTTTATGATATGATATTTCTATAATAATTTCATCACAGACCTAATACCTTTTTTTTACTTGATACCTGCTCTCGCTCCGCTAAAATAACATTAACCTGATAGGATCATACAAGATATACAACGTGAAAAAGTACGAAAGTACAAAAGTAAAGTGTACAAAGCAACACTGTGTAAGACACTTTTCCTATTACGCTTATAATATAATATATTAAAAGTTTTTTTAACTATTTCCAAATACACGTTTCCTGTGATCTTCATATCTAGATAAAGAACTTTTAGAGGCAATAATCTTTCTTAGTCATTGTCGTTTGATTTTCAATAGCAAGATTGGAATGAAACAATGCCATTCTTATGAAGTAAGGTGAAAAACAACAACGTTTTTTATGCAGTTAGTTAACAAACAAGCAGACGAGCCAGTTGTTGATAAGTAGTAGACTTCAATAACACCAAAGCTATTACTGAACTTATGCCGACCGAAAAGAAAGCAAGGGAACCGCATGATTAACTAGGGCTCCAACACTGCGATCGAAACGCGGTTGACACATTTTACGCTCGATTTTAGGAGGAAGGTAGCTAGCCAGTCGGGTAAAATACCCTATCACCGTGCAAGTATAGTCGCGATTAAATAGGGTGGTACAGAGACCAGCGACCTCCAATATGAGGCATTGTTGGCCATAGCTTCGTCCGTTGTTCAGCAATTTGAGCTCATGGATGGATAGAGTCCCTTACACACTAAAAAGTATCCATTAACGTGTCTATTATCTGCCAAAAGAAACATTTTCAATACACCAGCCCTTTTTGTTCAGTTGTTATGAGAAGTTTACCCTGACTATTTTCAGTTTTTTCGATTCCAGGTTATAGAGAGAGATAAGGCAGTACATGCCAAGGTAAATGATTAAACTCAGCCACGTGTAAATTACTGTTTTCACATTGAGATTCAATGGAAAATCTTGTTAAGACACTTAATGGTTATACAGATCAACACATAAGAACAATTTTTAAAGCCAAAATGACTGGCCCCGAGCAATGAGCCTTTCAGCTTGGAGTGTATTAAGCTTTATGTTACCGATGACATTGGCGATACAGCTTGTCCATACGATAACTATGGGCACCGTGTTAGCATTGCACATCTGTCGTTCTTTGAAACTACAGGTCATGGATTACACGAAGACATACAAAATCTTGTATTTACACCAAAAATGGAAAATATATACGCTTTCAATTTTTTTTTTGTTTTAATAAATTAATAAACGTTTACACACTCACACCGCCGCACTAGGATTCCCTGTTGCAGGCGGCATGGACATACACAAATATCACATCACGA
>DWPT01006177.1:0-11642 GCA_018251895.1 Agathymus mariae mariae
TACTCGTTGTTCACCTATCACAGATGTGCAGTAACTTTATTGGGGGTGCCTAATACTTTTGGCCAAGGCTGTACTATTTGGTAACAAAGCATTAATATTTCACTGTGAGGCCCGAAACACTTCTGATGATTGAAGTCTAAAAGATGTACACAATTACGCTGCTTGAGCACGAATTAAGTGAAGATGATATATAAATATATCAGGACTATCATACTATAACGATTACGGGAAACATTTAATGTGACATCAGAGGTAAGGAAACATATGTTTTTTTAACTAGTAGTCACTGCAGTCGAGAAAATCTGTTGAGCTGTGCGAGCTTATTTCGGTGTATAAACAAATTATCACAAATATATTAACAATTTGTGTGTCTCACTGTAGTCACACAAATTGTTAATATATTTTACATCACAAATTGTACATCACATCTGAGAGTATTGTATACAAGCCATGTAATTTGAGGCATTTCTCAACTGTCTAGTGGGGCAAAATTCACACAACTATTTACTGCAAATCTAGGAAACCGCAGTTAAGTTACTCAGTAATTTTAATATTCTGTGCAGAAGCGTGTAAATTGCAGAGACGACGTGTGTACACTAGCAAACAACATATATGTTTCACAGTTTATACAACAGTTCAACAGCATCCACTCATCATTCATCCTAAGCGTATTGGATTATTAGTGATTGAGCCAGTTAAAATCTACAGTAACCTTTCCTTTTAGTGGTACAATTACTGTTGTTGTTCCCTGTCGGACAAGGAGTGCATATGGATGATGAACAACTCAAAATTACATTCACACCGAAATCTCTCTCAAGCTATTGAAAGTGAACAAAAAAAGAACAATGCGAGAGAATAAAATTCTGTTAGAAACAGTTGAAATGCTTTTTAAAACACTTCATACAAAAACGTTGTATTGCCAGGATGAAATTTAAAAACAATATTAACCCAGTGGAGATATTCAAAGCGCATTTAACGTTATGGCTACGGAATAGAAATGGGTGATCATCGCTGAGAACAGCTACCGTGCTGTGAGGTGCTTTAGTAAAGACATCACGAATGACATTCTGGGAGGTAACAGGTATGTTTGCATAAGTAGGTACAAGGAATCGCTAAGGTAACAGATATGTGAGACACATATAATTTAAATTTATTGAATAATAGATTTTACTAGCGGATCTGTTTGTATGAATGTAAATTATGATTCTACAGAATTCATGAAAGTTAATTTTTGTAGTCAATTTCCAAATTATTGTTTAGGTAAAACTATGGGTATGTAAATGTGCTTATTATGTTTGGATATTAGAAGTTATACTTTTGAAGTGAAATAATAGATACCAGTGGTAAATTCAAAGATATGATTACATAAAAAAAACCACTATCTTATCAAAAGTTATATTTTCATTGCGTATAAGCTCAATGTCCGTGCCGATTAAAACTTCATTACTATTGCTGAACAGATGTATGAAAGTGTTAGTGCTAAGTGCATCAACGTAGCACCATACACTACTGACTTCATCGCATTAAATTAAGCCGTTACTGATACAGCGCACATCATCGCCAACAATAAAAAAAAATCAGTCTTATCAATATTTCTTAACGCACCAAAAGAAAATACATAGAAATGTACCTACAAAAACACAATATTATTGTTTACCATGAACACAACAGAATTTATTACAATATGGACGCTATTTTGCGGGTAATACATAATTTATGATGTGACAGATAACTCCGACTACAACTCCATAGAACCCCCCACGAAAGGGACAACTTTATAAGGTGAAATTTATTACTTGCTTTTACAAAACATGATAAAATTGTTAAAAAGTAGCGGAGACAGGAAACGTCCCCTACAAAAAACATCTAATACATCCGTCTACAGTGAAGACATAACAGCTATCGTTCATAATCGATAAAGAATATTTCAGATTGCTATTGTCCAAAAAGGGGGTGGACAAAGGCGACAAATATTTTATTCTGACTTTTATATTAGCTACGAAATGTTATTAAACAAACAATTCGCCCAGTCGACGGACAGGAGCTCGTATAATTGATTCTTTCCGGAGGCGTGGTGGCCCGGCAAAGGCTATTGTGGACACTAGGGACCTTCGTTGACAAATAAAATTCCGAAACCCAAAAGAAGACGCTTTGGGAAATCTCTTCTCATTTCCGCCTGTGAAAGAAATTCACACACCGACAATGCTCGGGGCGGACCTTCACAGAAATTGAATGTAGTGAAGTTATGGCAGTATGTCGTAGCCACGCTTCAATCTCAGTTGCGCTGTTAAACAATATCGATAATGTGAAGTTTCATGTTAAGTATTAAAAAGCATAATGACATTTGTATATGCATGTAAGATGCATAATGTTAGGGACCATCTATTAATTATGACAAAAAAATTCATGATGTTTTGAACCTTCCCCCATTCTTGTCATATTTTGTTGACCTCTTCCCTCCTCTTTACGTATGACGCAATTGATTGATGACTTTATAAGCTTTATCAACATTGCAACCACTTACTAAATAAGTAATCATAAAATTATTACAATTAATTACGAATAAGTTATTAATATTTATTATTTACAAATTAATACTTTTTGGATATTTAAAAGGTAGTGTCATTTCAGGTAATAATAATAAACGTTCACACTCCCATACCCCCCATACCATACTGGGATCCCCTGTTAACAGCAATTTTCTTTAAGATGGACAGTAGTGCAGGCGTCATGGTCAGAAATCTTCGCGGGTGGATAATTATTAATTGGAGCAGAGTAACGTTTCTACAATAATTCACTGGCAATGATAGTTGTAAACGAAACGTGTAACGGTTCCTAGTAGATAGGAACTAGTCTACAGCTCGGTTGAAACACAAGTGAGACTTGCCATAGTGCCTATCCCTTAGTTAAGCTTCGTTGTAACACGAATTGCCTAGTCATGAGGTGGTGCTGCCATAAGTCGGATCCCGTGCCGCATTCAATTATTTAAAATAAGAAACAAAATACTCAAAGTATTAAACACTATTAAGTGCCACATCTTCACATACATGTAAATAAGTAGTATAGTTTAGAACTCTGTATCATTATGAACTCGTCGCACTCGACCGACTCCGTTAACGCATACCTCAATACTAAATGTAAGATATTTCGTCTCGGATGTTATTAAATACTTAACGATATATCTAATTTTGTAAACACAGGGTTGTTTTAATAGAATGCACGTAATAACTAGGCACCCGGACGCAATACGCCCCTAAGTTTTGGGTAATGACCGGTTCCGAGGGGCTCACGCGAGATTAATTCGTCCCGAAGACTCGAATTATAACAAAAGCAACGACAAAAAACTAAACTGACGATAAATGTTCAGCCTTACCTGTTCTCATATTCCGGAACGTTCCTCAAGGAACCGCTCGATGTGCCGCAATCGAACTGGCGATAACATCCTCCTCAAACATAATAAATCTAAACGATAAAATTATTTACATTTTCAAAGCGACCCGACTAATTGTTTCTCGAAACCTGCTATTATAGTCGACTAACCCGCGGGCTCCATCAAATACATACATAACATCCCATCTTAATTAAACAAACTTGATCGTTCAGAAAACTAATTTACTACGAAAGTCTTGTAGTTCGCAACTAATCTAGTTCGCTCGTTACTGTGTAGTATAGGCTGGATAAATCAATTACGTCGCAACAACTACAAACAATATGGATGGGTCGGTGCCTGTTAACGGGGATAATTGCACAACTAGACCAGACGCATTAAAACATTGTCTGTACAGAAGTTCCTTAAGATTTTTTATTGTACGCAATGTTATGTAAAGTTACTTCATTGTTTGAGGACGAACCGCAATTAAATGGACTGTGAAAAGGGTTACGACTACCAAAAAAAAATATTTAAAAGCCAAAAAACAATGGACGATTGCCTTCCCTGTAATAAAATAAGAGGCAATGTCTAACAATACGAGTCATGAATACGCTCAGCTTAATATTACGTAAAGATGTTAATGTAGACAGGGCTTTCTCTTTTCTTATTAAAAAAAATGAAGGACTGAAACAGTTTGTGTATATTGATGTTCTTGACCGATTACAACGTGGTTATTTCATAACTATCAAAAGTTTAGACTTTTCTAAAATACTACGCATTACCTCGTAAGATACTTACGGTCACCGTCACTTACTTACCGTCAGGTGGATTTTAGTGAAGCATTAACTTATAATAACCAATACAGCTTTATCTAATAATGCCTACGTATATATCGTATAAGTTTGAGTACTGTTATCATGTTTGTGCTAAGATTAAGTGGGTTTCATCCATAAGATTACATATAACGATTACTTCCTGTTCTACGAGAACAGATCCATTTTCTGGATAAATGGTTTGATTAGTGCTGAACCTAATCCTCCTAGCAATTATTCCACTTTTTAATATTAATAACATACAAATATTGTTAAAATACTGAGCTAAATTTAAAGCTACATTTCACTCCTTAAGAGTTAAGGAGCGAAATGTAATGACTCTGGTAATACTATTTCTAAAGCAAGTAGTATGGAGCGACCTTGCATGCCGGAGCGAAAGTTGTCTGTGTCATCTACACGATAAGCTTCATCGCCTTAGACTGAGTGAGGTGCACTTTTGCTACTTCCATGTCAATACGTATTTAATAACATGTACAATACTATACCCTATTATCAAACGTTTACGTATAATTTAATTATGTTCGCTGCAGTGTAACTTAAGATACGATCCAAATTAGAGTTTGCTCTAACTAGTGCAACAATACCTGTAGATACCAATAGATATAACAAAGTACGCTGTCTAATTAATATTACCCATGAGCAATAATGCTAGCTTGTTCAATTCGGAGCACAAAGGCCCTTTGTAAATTACCGAGTGTTAGCAGAACACGATACAAAAGACAATTGCACGTGCAAATACATTATGTGATGATAATTTACAACATCTGGTCACCAATATAAAACCTTTTCTTAAATCTAAACTATGCAATATCTTTACGTGGCAAAAGAAAAAATATGGGTACGTCCAAGAAAGCTGTAAAACAATATCGACAGATGACAAAAGCGGCGTACAACAAACATCCACACGTACTCAACGAATTATAGAAGTATGAAACTAATGTCTGAACAATAATTCAATAAACAATGTACTGAATAGGCTATTTTCAGTGCAGAACGGC
Organism: Agathymus mariae mariae; assembly: GCA_018251895.1. Taxonomy (NCBI): domain Eukaryota; kingdom Metazoa; phylum Arthropoda; class Insecta; order Lepidoptera; family Hesperiidae; genus Agathymus; species Agathymus mariae. The sequence continues at coordinate 5,202 of DWPT01006177.1, forward strand.
ATTTAAATGATTCTCCATAAATCGATAATCTGAGAATTTTCATTACATTTAAAATGTGAATCATTCGGTTCGTCCTTATTATGTTATGATACGTAATTAATACACACTTTTTAAATGCGTTAATATTTTGAAATTGATAAAATTGCCGACAGTCATTCTGCATGATGTGTTCGAAAGGCTAATTAAAAAATTAATGTACGTTATGCGATAAATATACAAAATGAAAATAAAAGTCTCGGCTTACTCGTATTTAATTTGCGAACTGTACTCATAAACATATTTAAAACTCAACAAAAGCAACCAGAATTTTTAAAACCAAAGAGGAAAAAAACAATGTAACTTAGGCCGGCAGAAAGTGAAAAGACTTCAGGTACCAAAGATAATAATAGAAAACGATACGGTTTTGTTAAACAAACTCGAAATGACATCTTTGTCGAAGTTAAATAGAGTCACTGGAAGGACAATTTGCTTTCGGTATGTTGATTTATTCGTAAGTGAATCATCAACAGAATACAAACTCAATGGATGTATAAGCAAGTTATGTGCCACAGTTTCGTAATCTCCTGTTCAGTACACAGTCACGGTACTTGTACAAGGTACAAACAAAGAGACAGCAGTCAAAATAATGAAACTAGATTCCAATCGCACGCACATTGTTACATAGTATTGCATCATTTTTAGTTTTACTAATGAGATGTATAAATAATAATTGAAATATGTAATTACTGAGTAGATACCTAATATAATTTCAAAATTGCGCATTAAAAATTTTCAAATAAATGCACATTTATAGGATCACATAAGCAGTCTGCCCGTTTATCACACCCATTTTGCTCCTATTCTGTTTAACCACTGTATGTGTAGAATTTAGTGACTTGACGTGCGGACTTATAATTTGCAGAGTGTTCACCCGTTCAGCTGTTCGATACCGGACTATAACAGGAGTATACGACAGATATTAGCAGATTTACAATAATCTCTAATAGTATATTTTATTAACTTATCTTTATTGCATTTGGTAGTTGCTCTCTAGTTGTGTTTATTAGCTAGTTTATTTTTTGTATTGTCTCTAGTGTTTTTGGTGTTTCTCGCTTCAAATAGATTAATTCACTAACTGTTAAAAATATAAATGGAAACTTAATTGATTTCTACTCTGTACTATCTATAAGCCTAAAATGACACTGTTTGTTTCCCACATAAATACATGCTGCAAATAACCGTATTCTAATTTTGGATGTTATGAGGTTTCTTGTTTATGAGGGATACATTTTATAAAGATTTTGTTTAATTTGAATCTATACTATATAAATCTGTAGGCTCCCTCCTTCTCCTATAAGTCGAAATCGTGTTGATCATTTTGATGAAAATTAGTACTTAGGAAGAACATGTAATATGCGTACATGATAAAATATATATGATATCGGTTGACTTCATATTCACTATAAAAAAAATTACATCACTACTTTCATATTTCTTCGGCAGCCATATTAATTTGTTTCGTTCCATGAAGGTACTTGTGTACCATAATAGCGCTATAATTATCTATTAATAATTATGTAAATCTGACGTTTAATTCGTTTTCCTTTGTTTAAATATTAAGAGTTAGGTAATTTCGTTTTTTAATTGTTCGCATTTGCTTTTAACATGTAAATATTAAATGTACATACTTATCATATTAACTATTATGCTTAAGACTTCAGTTGTAGAATGTTGTTGGAGAGATAACAACAAATAGATAATATTACAGATGAATATTTTTTTGTGACGGTGAATTATGTTAAAACAAAACATGAATCAATTGAAATATCTGCACAAACGAAGTTGCGAGCGTAGGAAACGTGTTTGTATAATACATCTCTCTATTTTTTAACCATCTGCTGGAGTCCGTATTGAGTATCTACTGATGATGGAGACGGGAGGTGGCCGTAGCAATTACCAACCCGCACTTAATAGAAAAGACACACATATATATGTGTATAATATGTGCATGTATAGGTAATACATACACATAATATATTAAGCCTTATGCTTGGAAAATAGTCATCGTCGAATTTTAATATTCAGCCCGGGCCTCCTCTCAATATTCAAGTCACCCGAAGGTCTCTTACGTGTCTTTAACTACTATGGCCAATAGTGATATAAAGTACAGAATAAGTTTTTTCAAAAAGCAATGCAGTATATATCTCACTTGGATAAACATATAAATAAGCCTCAATAATATCTGATTTTTTTCCTGTCAAATAGACTTAAAATAATATCGCGGTAGTACTTTCTTTGGATGACGTCATTTTCGGACAATGAATGTGTGAGGTCCAAGGCGATTCATTACAATTCGTTACCAAAACAGTGCGTGGTTGAACAAATGCCTGCGTCAATCTGTCAGTGTTTCATGAGATAGAGTGCCACTCTAGGGCGCCCCCCACGTGTTAAGACAAAAAACAGGCGCCTAGTTTACGGTCTACATTGGCGTACATTTCGATTTTTTCCATTATGTTCTCGACCGTTCACGATATATTTCAATATTTTTTTTAATAACGAAGACGCTCTAATGCAATACAATAATATCTCAACATTTTAATCTTATTCTTTAAAGCCGATTGCCAAAATGTGAGACGACGGACTGATGGTACGTTATTACCGCCGCCAGTGTACGTCCGAAAGACCAAAGTAATCACAGATGTGTTACCGACTGAGATAGAAGCGAGGGATAAGTAATTAGTGTTTTTTTTTACATTGTAACTATAACATGTAAATATAATTTCACGGTTGATTCTAGGAGGGTGATAGCAAGCTAGGAAGGTATAAAACTCCTACAACACGCACGTGCACCGTCTATTTATATTGGATACTACAAAACCTAGAGACCTCCAACAGGAAGGATGGTTGGAGGCCCTTATACCTCGAAACCCAAATTCTCATTTAATTATAACGACGATAATGTTAAATAATTAATATGTATTTCTATGTATGTAAACTTAAAGCTGATGTTATGAAAAATATTATAACAGATTTTCACTCTATACAAAACTTTAACTTTCGTTTAAACAAATCGAACAAGAAGAAAAATCATTAATTCTGTTTTCATACAGAAGTAACGTGCTTATCCCAAAAGGGAAAAATTCAGATTTCGCATCGGCAAGTGTCCCATCCTAAGAAAACATTGTCGACGTGACATGACATTACGTAACCGAAGATCACAAATGATAGAGTATGCCCAGGGGTGAGGGGATATATATACCTACTCATTGCTAATAATTACATTTTTGAAAAGGTATCTGTTGAATATTTTCAAAAAACGTAAAATCATGAAATTTAATTAAGAAAAGTCGACTCGCATATTTAATGCTTCTTGAAATAAGAATTGTAAGATTTAAAAAACTGAAATGTATTCTCTAATTTAATTCAAATATCATTATTTTACGTATGCGTTTGCATAATAAAATGTTAGTGAGTACGTAATAAACGTATTACTGGGAATAATTTGTAGTAGTTGCAATCCATTCTGGTCAAATAAGAAAAAACTTCTTTAGTAATTATTGTCCACGTATAGTTTCATTTACAAGAGGTACTTATGTTAATGATTTTGAAATAGCATAACATCATGTATCCAGAAAGATTTTTCTCGACAACGAGTGAAACTTTCTTCGATTTTCTATTCAATATTGCTTCTGATTAGTTCTTCATTTTCAGTACATTTTCAAGGTAGTACTACTTTTAAAACGTAAGCAGCGAGAAGTTCGATGTTTTGTGTTTGAATTGGGTCACACCGCAAGTTACAGTTTTTCTACGCAAATTCTTAGGTAATAGATATTCAACTTAAGTACTTAGTGATTTATATATATATATATATATAAACGAATTTTCTTACAGAAACTGGTCGCAAAAACGTGACTGACCGTTAATCTAGTAAATGTTGTTGCCTTTCATATTCCCTTATTACAACTATTGTCGATCGGAAAAATACGCTAGTGAAACTAACTTAAATAAATAATTCTTGAGTAGCAGCTTTGTTTGCTTCGCACATCCCTCCCGCACCGAATGTCGTCAGAATGCTAAACTGGATGAACGATGCGAACAAAAACCTTTGACAATCGCTACGGTAAACACTTAACCGCTATCATTATGGATCAGTGAATTATAAAATTAATGATCAATTCTGCTCCAGTAATAATACCGCTATTACATTATTAACTTCTTCATAGATATGAGTTAATTAACTTTTCCCATGGCTACAGCTAAACAGTTATGTATTCATTTATTAAATATAAATCACATGTGGAAACATAGTTTTAGGTATATATATTAGAATGCTTAAATCTTAGTAGTATTATTGAATTGTATTATTATTCGTACAAAAATATTATTAGCAAAGCATTATTTGTGTAAAAGCTCGGATCAACATAAATGTCGTCAACTTAAAAAAAAATCCATTCGAATGTACCACAATCCATGTCCGACATTTTATTACTACGAACAATTCGTAGGACCGCACGAAACAATTAAACGAACTCCGTGAAACATAGAACATGACTCATCAAATATATATTCATAAATCATTGAGATAATGAAATTCATGTGCTGTCCAAAAAATTTTAAAATCACAAACTGGTTTATCTTTGACTCAAGAAAATGTTACTGTCGCCTGTACTATCAGTTACGTAATCATGACGTATATAGTGAAGATAACGTTATCTTCGGTTAATTTATAACAATGGGGCAAGACAGTGAAAACGATTCGTCATTTATTGTTTTGTCAACGTTAGTCAGAAGATTAGCATCTGAATACTTACTTTCAAGGACTTCATTTCGACATTAAACAGCTATTGACCGAGGTTCGCTCTCGCTAATGCTTTATTTTGCCTATCTTTTGTCACTTATTTAATATCTTGTAGCTTTCAATTACGCCCATCCTTTGTCGTCACACAAAATTGAAATCTTGATTTTATTTACAGAATAAGAAGAAAATAAAACGAAATATTTAAAGTTTTCGTCTGTGCCATTCTTCGTCATTGACCTTAATGGTACTGATAATAAAAATAAAACGACCTTGTGGTCTAGTCGGTATGGACGCTGCCTGGCAATTGGTAGAACCCGTGTTCGAATCCCACTCAAGACTAAATTTGTGTAAGAGATAGAGGTATGTGTATGTTGTCTCATACGTATATGTCCATTACAATTATAATCGGTACAGGAACCAATAACATAATCGAATTAAATTAATCTGACTTACAAGTACTAAAACGCCTATATACAAACATAGGTGTGTTTAAAATTTATAAATCAGAATAATTGATAATAAAACTTGTTGATCGTGTTTGGAAGTCTCTAGGTATGTGGTAATTTATGTCTTGTACTCGTATGTGGTACAATGCTAATCACATATCAAAACTAAAATTTACCATTAAATTATCATATTATAATATTTATCTCGATTGATATATTACGCTAGTAACACATAGTAGTTCTGTTCGAAGTTTTTCAAGCATGATTTATTACCCTGAAAAACCCGATTCTAAATAATTATCTCGCCCCTTGAATTTAACATACATTGTTACTTGAAATTGTTACAGCAGTTTAGCTCGTGCTAGAAAACCTGGAGCAGACCCAGGCTAACCGTTACACCTAACACAGCGATATTATGAAGATTTAATATTTTATTACTATTTAGAGTCGCGAATAATAAAGTTATACGATTATCACTGCTCCTTTTGAATCAGACGAAAGTATCAAGAATTTTTATATTTATTCCATATATAACGTTGGCAGATAAACGGAATGCACAAACAGATAAACCAACATCAATAAATAGAACTAAGCGAATAATAAAATATGTAGAAGCAAACTAGAGGTATACCCAATTAGGGCAAGTTCCACAGTTTCGCGATTAACTTGCAAATGAGTATTTACGTGATAAAGGAGCCGTCGGATAAATTTCACGAGGCTGCCCGTCGCTTGTTAAACCACTTATTTAGCAGTATCTACCAGATAATTTCTCTATGGACTCTTTACTCGAGGCAGATATCTTCTACACAAATTATAAGACCACTCCAGAATCCCATCAATACTTAATATTTTGTTAGGCTTTAGAATTCACCTTTTTATTTTATATTCAATATATTTACATCACAATAATAACGGTTATAGTTTAAAAAAAAAACAAAAAAAAACGCTTTAATAGTAAACCGAACTAAATAATTACACTTAACATGTATATGCATCGATATCCTGCTCAATATCTCATATGAGAGATTTATTTTTTCTTATTTTATTATTTCTTTATTGTTTTTATGCCATCCATGCAACGATATTCATCCATCCATCCATCCATCAGCCTTTGGAGGTCCACTGCTGGACATAGGCCTCACCTAACTTGCGCCACTCTGACCGGTCCTGAGCCCTCTGAATCCAGCGGATGCCCGCTGTCTTTTTCAGGTCGTCAGT
>DWPT01006178.1:0-11642 GCA_018251895.1 Agathymus mariae mariae
CAGAATAAAGAATCTAGCTTTCTTGAGAGAATTGTATACGCAGCAACTCAAAAATACATTACGATTCTATTCGCTTTATATTATTTACATTTTTCATTGGGCGGGCAATGAATAACAATTGTTGCAATCTACATGAAAGTGAGAAAAAATTATTTGAGCATTATAAGAAAATGCTGAATGTTGACAATTATTCTATCTGAGAACACTAAGTCATAAATACTATACAGTTAATTATTATCATTGTATTGTATTATTAGTGTATTGTATTATTGTATGTACTGTATATTGTATTATGGTATGTAGAGTATTCGTTTCTGGTATTGTTTAGGTAATTAAATTGATTATAATCAAAATAACATCTAATTTGGTAAATATTAATATACATGATGGAGTGGTAATAGTATTTTGCTTGGTAGGATTTATCCTTCGCTCTCCTTTATGGGCGTATCATGGAAAATGTTGGTTAGAATAATTGAACCGCTTAATCGCCCAAAAAATGTTATGTCTAATCAAAAACATTACACTCACTATGACTATTACTGGAACGCGATGGATGCCACCCATGCCAACAAGCCGACCTCTGTTCGACAAGATATGTAAAGCCTGCCCGGTCCGCTGGCAGTGTCACGTCGTAGACTTCATTGAGTAATACTAGATGGTATTGGAGTTCGGGTTTTGATTTTATTAAAATTCAAAATCACTTCATCATTGAGACATTTTGTAGATACACTTATTGCATGTAATTTTTTACTTCTACCGTTACAAAAAGGCGCTTAAACGCCGAGAAGAAACGGCGAAAGAAACTTCTCAGCACGTCTTTTAATTCAATATTCAATAAGAAAATTTTACCCTGCGCGGAATCAGTTGCGGCACTTTTACTTCGAAGCACCCTTGTCATAAATATCTTTACCTACAAATTGTGCAGTATCGACGGCCAGATTCGAACATACGTGTATACTTGTATGTATTTACTATTTATTTAGTACTAAAGAAACAAAATAAGAAGCAACTTTTTTTTAAATAATATCAAAAAGCAATCGACCGATAATGTTTTTTTGCATTCATCTATAAATTATAATTCAAATCTGCTTTCACATCTGATGCGTCATTTAACAGCTTATGAATTTGAAATTTCAAGAGTTATGAGCTCTAATTGAATGTATAATTAGTTATATTTAATTTATACATCTCGCCGAGGCATGTCATAGCCGTAAGTATTCATTATTGTCGAAGTACTACGTAATAATATTAAAATATAGTTAGGTTCTCTTCCCTTGGCGACACTAACTAGTACATTAGAGTAATTAAAGGCACTTAAAAGTTGCGAAAGCACTTTCCTTTCTTAATGTTCTCCATTTAGTACGTATATGATTGTATAACATTATATTGTAATTCTGATATTCTGACGGGGAATAAAAACTGTAATGAGCGTTTTGAAATAATTTCGGTTTATGTCGTAAGGTTGCAGCAGTCAATTTGACATGTAATTTGAAGTGTTTAGGAGGCAATGAGTTACTCAGTGTTTACCTTACTTACCTGCTGGTAAGTGAGTGTTTCCAAATAAAGGTTTGTTGTTGTGAAGGTTTTAAAAACTCCAAACTATCCATACATGGCTATGTATGTATGTAACTGCGATCCCTGAAAATCGACAAAAACTTCATTATTAAATTATAATTATTATAAAATATACAGCCACGGAAGTTGTAAGTAGAGCGATGTGTGAGCTTCGGGGGGCACGTTAAGCCGTCGACCCGTCTTTAGCTTTATATAGCAGTCGGAAGTTTTCCTTCGAAAGCATTAAAATTTCAAGTAGCTGGGTAAAACAAGCCGACCAGGTATTCCTGAGAGTTCTCTATAATATTGTCAAAGGTGTGAAATAAGCCAACCCGTATTTGGCCAGCATGGCGAATCAGAGCAGTGCGTTAAATTATGGGTTGTAATGATGATGACAAATTCTGATATTATACAAACCTAGGTGTACTAGGTATAATTTACGTCAAGTGTAATATATTCTCCAACACTTTGCAAAATAATGTCATTATATTTATATCATTGATTATGATTGTTAAAAATAGATTTGGGTAGGTAGTCGACCATTTTATGTCTTTGCAACGACGCTATTATTTTCCTTCATTTGTTATAAAATATATTGCTTTATTACTATTGATTTGCATTGATTATTGTTAATTACTCATAAATTTATACGGGTGATTGGGAAGTTTTCTTACAATTCACATCTGTGTAGGAGACAAAATAAGGATTCTTGTTCTAATTATAAAAATAGAAGACAGATTACAACCGTGCAACTATACAAGTTTCTGGGAAAATAAGGATATATTGTAGTGCATTTATTGCACTGTATTACATGGTATCGTATTGTAATTATATAATATGTACTGTTAGAATTACATGTAAGATGAATATTTAAAATATACTTAGAAATTATATATTAAGTTCGGCCAGTGTAGGGATTAATAAAGGATTAGCGTGCCATGTCGAATGGAATTTACTACGACCGCTAAATTTTATACAAACATTTTATGAAATACTTACAAGGTGCACCTACAAATTGTAAACCGCTGCCGCATACACACATCGTCATCATGAAAATCTAAACAACCGAGTCCACAAACTACCTCAAGATATTTTTTATTAATAAAAACTATAAAATTTGCAAAAGCTATTTATTATCTCACAATTTGGCACAAAACAATACAGTTTTGGATTTGAAATTGAATGTTTGTTCTGGGTCCGCCGTTCGCCGCATGCAATCTTGTGGATTGTGGACAGATTCAATTTTCCCCACGCCGATAACAGGAGCAATAACCGACTGTGTCTTTTGCGGATGGCGGAACAAGGAACGGAGATGAACCGTTCATTCTACTCGTGGAGTGTACGTTGATAAAGTGTACTCCGGCTTTAGATATCTGTTTCGAAGGGCCGAATGGAAACTCACAGTGAAGCATCATTTTCCGTTCGTGAATTAAATATGCGGGTATGTGGGCATATTATATCAGCAGATGGACCACGTATTTAAATGTTTACCATAGCCCATTTGCATTGATTAAACCGGGAGCGACACTGATGCGTCTCAAGCCGAGAGCTAAGTGGCGTTTTGTTTTGTATAGACTTATTTGGACCAAAGCGTTAGCAAGTTTTCACATGACGTGTCAAACACAAGTTATTATCAATTGATAACCATAACCTTAAAAAATCAATGATTGGATAAATAGTAATATAATAACACATTTAATTTGACACGTCATGTGAAAGATAACTAACGCTTTGACTGCGATAGACGTTTTAGGAAGTATACGTGAGGAACCACATACATATTCAAATTTCATTTGAAAATAATAATCTTGAAAGAATCTTAGATCAAAAATAAAAAATCATGTACATGTAGGTCCATATTTAACTGTATAAATTATACAACAAGAAGGTAAAGAAACTTCTGCTAGTAGTCATCCATGAAAATATTTATTCTTAAAGGTACACGAAATTTTACCTCATATGTTAACTTAGTCAGAACTTGTGTTCATTAATCATCGATAATATTATTAAGTTACTTTAAACATATTTCAGAATATTATAAAAAAATAGGTGCAATACTTTCTTAGATAAATAATAGATAACCTCCTCATTTACAATTGGGAACATCGGCTAACCGGGAAATGAGCTCGCTGCGATATTGTACGAAATTCTCTTTCTATAGAATTAAAAGGTAAATGGTTTACTGAAGGCGCGTGGACGGGCCGAGCTCTTAGCAAGTTTTAATTACTTTATGTCTGAGTCTCCAGACGCCTTAAGGCAAGATCTTGTCCGGAAATTTGCTGAGAACTCACGCGAAGACACCACTTAAGCGTACTTACATCTTATAATATATCTTTTGTTTCTTCAAGAATACGCAAGGTCAAGGTATTATCTTTAAACGATTGTCTAAACAAACGTCTCAAAGGTAGATGCAGACTGAAGAGTCTAGTAAAATGAATTCGAACAATAGATTTCAGAAGAACTTTGTAATTCAATGAAAATTTTACTCGTCGAAGCTTTTAGAAATATATTTCACACGTTCACAAATATTATGAGGTACCTAAAAAATTGTTTCTCTTTTTATCGCTTAAGGTTTAGATTTAATTCGTTTCACAAATTTGAAACACTTCCACAATACAGAATAGTCACAAAATTAATTACAAACTCCTTAACTGGACTTCCACTCCATCAATTCTGAGGACGACATTATTAATGCTTATTTTAAGTTATAAGTAGTTAAAGAAAGTATAATTTAAATCTTTTTAGTGGATTCGAGTGATGATTTACAAGGCAAGTCATATAAAAATTTCCAAAGCAATTTATATTGACATTTGTAACGATAATTGATCGTACTTATATTTAAATTTACAAAAATAAAGTATTTCATGTCCCGAGTCTGTCCCTTTACAGTTTCATTATTAAATAATATAATAGTTATATTGTTTTATACAACAAAAAGAAAATATTACTTATACAATTCTCAAACCTATAAAATAAGAAAACTGTAAGTACGTTGTATTCGAAACTAGTATTAATTAGCTCAACATCTTTAGGTACATACATAAAAAATGAAATCATACTATAATAATGTATCTTCTGTTTCCTCTGATTCTAGCGGCTAAAAGATTTGTAACAGTTATGAAAGTGTCCCTGTGTTAAACTTCGCTACATATTATATTGATTATTATTTCTCAGAAGAGCTGATAGATAAATTACAATGTTGCACACAATACTGCTTAGACTCAATTCTCAGTTCGGAATCGTAGTTCAAGACATGCCTTCTATCAATAGTTTTGTCAATACCTTTGATTTCACTAAATCCGCAACCACCGAATTTCTCAGAGAGTTGGCGGAGGTTCTATATATATGTATTTGTTGCACAATCTATTTTCGATTACAAGTTCATTAAACTAATTCGACTCTGGAATTGAAGATAATATCTATTTATTGAAGTCTTTTATACTTCACATCCATTGGTCATGTAAAATGAAGATCTAGGCATGATATGGGAATATCTAAAAACGAAGTGTACTGGGAAATCTACACAAAGATCAAGTGTATTTTGCTGGCTATTTTCTATTTTATTTGTTTTACTTTGTCCCAGTTTTTTGTTCTGGATTAAATTCTTACTTATATATAAACGCTTTTTGTATAAGTTTTCTCCACCACTCGGTAAAATTTTGTAATTTAGTTAATAGTGATACAATAAAATGGAAAAAAAAAATTTGTAATATTTTTTACGAAATAGCTGGTTCACAGATTCACAGTTTTTGAGCAAATACCTTGGAGTTTACAAGTTCGGAATTTTTGTCTTGATATGATTTGTTAAATTGGGTTAGATATGGAACCTCTGATTGTTTATTCTCACATACATAACAGCAACGCGTTTACGACGAACTCGTAAATAAAAGAAGTTTATCAGTGTAGCCTAAATTTAAAGTAGTTATTAGCCTTGTAGACTAAATTGCTAATTATAAGAGAGGATGCCCTTGAGAAATGAAGACCGAGAAATCATATTAAAGAATTTGACACGAGTCAATTCTAAAGATATTCATTTTTGGGAATCTGTTTCAATGACATGGCTATTTAATCTATACTAATAGTAAAATTCTAACTGATCGCTTTCTGTACACGAACGATATATGAGAAAAAACATAATTACGGGCCTTTATTGTCGCAATAGAACCCAAAACAATAGTTGTTAGAATTTTTGTCTGTTTGTCTGTGCGTTTGTTCCCGCTAATCTCAGAACGATGTTGATCGATTTCGTTCTGGTTTTCACTAATGTATTGCAGTAAGCATTACTTAATACTTAAAGGTTGTCTCATTGCAAACCGTCCATAAATAAAAAAAGTTATGAATTAATATATGTATTTCTAATTTATAGAGCGAGAAAAATCCGGAAAAATGCATATGCGTAAGGCAGTTATTCCGAAGCGAAGCGAGGCCATTTGTTAGTTCTAAATAAATCTTTGGTCCGTGCATGCAAAACTTACAATAAATAATTTCGAAGTAGTTTAAAAACTACAAAACAAGTCCACTGTACACGAAACATCTATCAGTAGTTATTTCTTATTTGTATCGGAAGCGGGTGAAGTTTCCCACGAAACAATTTAAGGAAGCGCGCTTCTATCGGAACTGGTATGTACTTAGAAATTAATTAAGTTCCTTTATTGGTTTTGTGGAAACTGTTCAAGATTTCGATTAGTTGTACCAACGTGATGCTTCGACACAAAACATTGTACGTTAAATTAACTGAAATTATTCGTCAGTTAAATAAAGCACTCGTCACGTACTTACAGAATTATAATATGTACTAATATTAAAACTGTTGGGCCGGAATTTGTGTATTACATAATATTAAAAATTTTAATGTACACAGGATTTAATAATAAATATTAAGGCCAAAATATATTTTTAATTAGTATCTGTCTTTATTAATCAAATATAACGTCTTCTTTTCGAGGCAAGCTTGACCTCAAATACGGTTAGCCCAAAAATTCGCGATCATATTAGTGGCACGGGCATGTAAGGCACACTGTCATGTGCGTAATGGACAGTTTCGAATGACCGCAGATCCATTTTGTATCGTGTTCAGAAATGAACCCCCACTTTACAAGGTTTGCCTTGGACCTCCCCACCCCAGCCTAGAGACGGTTGGGCGAGAGTGACCTCCAAATGGGCCAATCGAGATTGCATTCCTGTCTGCTAGTCATCAATATCTATGATACTGTGTATCTCAAGAAATTTATTTATTTCAGCAGGATAAGAAATAACAGAATCTAACATTTCTGTTAAATTATTACTAAATAATGTCTCGGTACTTTTCTAGCAATTGTAATAAATAAATGAATGTGTTTTTGATTCAAAGAATTCTAAAACCTGATGCCAACAAAAAAATAATTGGGTAAATATAAAGTAGTTGAGTAAAATATATAACTTAGGTATATGGTGTGTACGTTTTTTAATTATAATGATTGATTAGTTTGTTTGTATTATGAATGACTCAGGTTGGATTGTAATTTTTTTTTATGATGGTAATAGATGATTGCCCAAGAAGAAGTAAGTTAGTTATTAATAAACTAATTTGACTACAGCCTGCTTCAGAAGACTTATTCCTTATTAAGTTTCACAATATCCTACTTAATATACCAATACTTAACTATATCAACGTTAAACAATTGTTACACATATTTCATAATAGCTTACTTCATTATACACTAGAAACAATTGTTATACACTTCTTTTCATTTAATAAACTTTAATGTAGGACCCATGCTTTTGTTTTAAATATTTTTTTCTTAGTTCTAGCAATAAGAAATATTTTCATTTATTGCTGTGTCGGCAGAACAGCTGTCAATATTTCAGTTACTACCTTATTATTGGCCAGAACTCGCAAGTTGACTTTTATTTTCTATTCCCCGAAAACAGATACTTATTCCACAGTAAAACGTGACCTCAATATTGAATAATACGTATGTAATAACTTTTAAATAATATTTCATGTAAATATTCGGCTTCGGTACAGTTTTATTATTAACTGGTAAACCACCCTCGCCTCGTTTCAGGACTACGCCTTACGCTTAGAAATAGCAATTGCATTGTTTTTAGACTGGGATTTTCTTGCTCTATGATTAAAAAATAAAATATTAATTTATAACTTTTTATTTGTCGACGGGTTGGAATGAAACAAGCCTAAAATATTAAGTGATGCTTAATGCAACACATTAGTGTAAACCAGAACGAAATCGGGTAAGCCGTTTCTGAGATTAGCGCTAATAAACGCATAGACAAACAGACAACAAATCTATCAACTATTGTTGAATTGAGGTATAATAATATTTTTTCTCATATGTGGTTTATGTACAGAAAGCGATCACATAGAGTTTAATTATATGTGTAGATAGAAAGGGTAGAAAGATAATAGTAGAGCAGGAACATTAAAACATAACAAATTACGTTAATTTAGAATTACGTAAGATAAAACTATCTACTATTGGATAAATTCTGATCAGTTAACTGTAACACGAATATTATATAATGTAGTTTACGTTGAGTTTAGTAATGATACATTAAAGTTTAAGTTATTCATTGTTAATGAAGTTAAATTATGTAACATTTCTTGAAGTAACACCTCATTTTATAACGTGATTCTCCTTTGAAACGACAAGACGTGGCGCGAATGCAAAAAGACTTGGAAATAAAGGAACTTGATCGAGTTAATTAGTAAGTACGTTCGTTGAACACTAATTGCGTATTTTTTGTGTCGGTGGTCTTTTAAAAAGACAAAAGTCAAAGTAGATTGTCTCGTTAGTGGCGGAATAGTCTTGGGTGAGATGTTTTTCTTTTTCATTGCTGTGTTTCTCTGTAGCTTTGTATTGGAAGAATTGAGTCGGTTTTTTTATGTACCTTGTTTTTAAAAGTTCATTAAGTACAGTATTTTTTCTTATTTTGTTTACTTTTCGTTCAAGAATAATGCAATGTGAAATACGGACAAAGTAATAAACATGACAGTGCATTGGGGGACATGGCGTTGGTGTTGATTAACTTCAGGAATTGTAACAAGTGACGTAACACAGAATGCGGCCATTACAGAAAAATACACAGACCTGTCACCGTATCTGCGCGCGCGTTTCACGTGTTCCTGTGGAACGTCGTAATACGAATTCTAATTGTTATTTTTGAAAGGATGTAGCAATATAGCCTTTGCGCTTACAAACACTATTTCCGAAAAAAGGAAGGGCGAAAACACAACCTTTTCGAACGCCACAGCATACGTCGAAGGGAGCAGTTGATGTTATGCCATTGAGTAGAATTATGGCCGCCATACCCTCGTGGGGCGATAGTAAAACTTCAGAAGTTTCGGAGGGCAACCAGTTCGAAACAAGAACTGAAAACTGAGTGATCAGACTATCAAAGCGTGAATATCATATTGAGAGTTAACCGTTGTGCCTAAGCCTGCATTGAACCTGCATAAACTTTAGGGTATATGTAATATTTGGTAATTTTTATTTACTTATCCTGTTAAACACGGGGCATCCTAGTGTGAAAACTAAACCAAAATTATGTTATAAAAGAAAATCAATAAATAATTTGTTAATTTTCTTATTTAACTCGATCATTGTAGCGAGACAAACTTCCCCGTTCTACCTTTACTTTCATCGTCAGTCATTCCTCCTTTCATTTCTAATTTTCAGTAACTCTTCCGTTACATTCCTATATACACTTTAGATTATATTGCTTTAACTAGTATTCAACGTTATAAAATCCTGAATTTGTGTACGAGTATGTAGCAAACAAACGTCTTCAAGTTCAGTTAGTTATTATAAAATTTAGTTGAACGTACCTAAATGTATATGTAAAAACATATAACAATAAGTAAATGGCTTTATTATACACACTTGAGTGTATATTTCATCAAGACGGACGTCAGGCTCGGCAGGCAGCGGACGAACACTTGACGCGCGAGTGATACGGCACATTTCTACCGTCAGATCCCACTTCAGCACCTCTTCTAACTCTTCGTCCTCTTAACACCTCGCAAGGAAATCAAGGAAAGTACGAGTGGGCTTGTAATAAGTCCTGACTTAGTAAGCTTTTGAAATTGGCCAGCTTTATGCATGTTATGCGAATAAAAGTTTTTATTTGGTAGAATTAAACTGTTGTTGACGGCTGATGATAAA
This sequence comes from Agathymus mariae mariae, assembly GCA_018251895.1. NCBI lineage: Eukaryota > Metazoa > Arthropoda > Insecta > Lepidoptera > Hesperiidae > Agathymus > Agathymus mariae. The sequence goes on from DWPT01006178.1 coordinate 9,717, forward strand.
ATGTCGTGTAAACTCCTTTGCTTCGAGTTAAGCTTTCGGTTATGGTTGCAATGGACACCTAAGATTTTCTGATACTTGTCAGCCACATAGCTCTAACTAGCAATAAGAGTCGATTTAAGCTTTTTCAATGCTCACCTTGCTGTGAGTAGCTGATGAGTTGAAGTTAAATGTCGTTCCGTTGGGACACATTACCTTTCGCTATCTACTAAAATCTACTTGACTACTATTTCAAAGCATACGTTCGCAAGCATTTGTTGTTGCTTATAGATGTTCTCAAATTGCAATAGCGCCGCTATAAGAATACTTATATCTGTTATCTATTTATACCAAGTAATGTAACCAAGAATTTGTAAAACTGTAAGTTCCTTTTAATATTATTAAATTCGGCATAATTATTACACTCGCAATAAACATTACCTTTGTTTTGTTTTTATAATAGACAGATAAAAAGTAGACGGATTATGTAGTAGTAGAGTTAAGGATGTAGTACCAAGCGTGTCAACAACGGGTTGTTTCTCAATAAGAAAATGGGAATTCCACTTGTTAACTGACTTAATAGAATTGTTATTGAACAGAACTTTATAAAAATCCGTGATAGTCCTTAGTCAAAATATCTGAAGCAAAATGTTGACTATCAAATTGAAAATCCAACACTATTTGAATATCTACTGGTGAATAGAAGCAAGCAGAAATCGCTGGAAATTCACATTTGAAAAGACTATTGAGGTGGCATGACTGCTAACAACGCTCACAGAATCCATCAGGGTTTTGAGTACAAAATTCGAATTTCGGGAGTTCTGCTATTAATTAGGCCTACACCTGCCTTCACGACTGATTGTGAAAGCGGTATAGTCCTTTGTCACTTGTTTCAAGTTCCATTCAACCGATGATATCACTAAACCTTTATAGGATAATATCGAATTTTAAAGGAAAAAAAAATGTAAGATAACATAATTTTAAAATATATAATAGTTATTGGAAAAACCAAAACGAAATTTTTTTTAGACTTCCACAAAAAGGCATGATTCTAATAATTTCAATATTATAAGAACTTTTTCTCAGTAGTTTTATAGTTATACAGTACCTATGCATAAGTAAACATTTAAGTTTATATAAAAAGCAAAAGAATATTGGATTATTTGGTTATGACTTTGTATCGTCGGCGGATGGTGGTGTATAGCGATCTTTTATAAAGGTTGGGCATACTATGTTTTTCCACGTGTGTACAATTCGAATATGACCGGCTTTTAAAGCGAAAATTAGCTACGATACAGAGGCATTGTTATTTATTCTTGTGTTTCTCCAGTACGTATCATTACGCCTATTCTACGTGCTGCTGATTAATGAGGCGGCCTCCATGGAGACGACTGTATCGCAACATTTGTTACGTGGCTCATTAAGCAGGAACGATCCATGCTAAACATAGGCAATTCGCTAAAAAATTCCAGATCCAGGTTGTTAATTTCGTAACAGGTCAAGTGATTTTTAACTGCATAATGGAAAAAGACTAAACCTTTGTATTACTCCAAATTGTAACTCGTTACACCTGGTAAGCCTATGATAAAGCAAATTGCTTCTAGTTCGTATTTTAGTGTAACCGGTTTAAGAACCGTGTGCTAAGGCACAAATTAAATATTTACGGTTCATTCTTCAAGTATAGCAATTAATATTTGTTGATCCTGATTTGGAATGGTACTGATGTTCTATTTAGGATAGATGACCGCGGGCAGCAATAGTTACTTAACCACCGTGTGCTGCTTCCATATCAACTAAGACAATATATCCATGAATATACCCCAGAGCCTGAAAATCAAGATTTTCAACCAGTGCGTGTTACCAGTGATGACACATGGCACTGAGACGTGGTCTTTTACTGTTGGCCTCATCAGAAAGCTTGAAGTCGCTCAACGAGCTATGGAGAGGGCT
>DWPT01006179.1:0-11641 GCA_018251895.1 Agathymus mariae mariae
CCACCAAGCAGGCTGGCTTCTGTCGCCTCTTACGACACCCTGTTTTGCCAGCGTGGGATTGGGGGAGTATTCTAGGCGGCCCCAATACGGCTGCAACCTAAATCAATCTGATAATCTACATCAACAGGACAAGTGTTTCTCGGGAGCTATGTGTCGTCCTGATACGCTTTGTACCTAATTGTATGTGCATTTCATTTCTCTAAACGACATAAATCTTGACAAGAAAACTTTACACTCTCTTTGTTAATTATACATCCTTATCTTCAAATCATAGGTTGTCTAGAAGAGATCGGTATTTGAGCGATGCCATATTATTGCTGACTCTGTAGCACTACAACTGAACCATGAAAACGTTTCATGGTTCATTCTAGAAAGAGGGTAGTTTGCTAAATATGTGAAAAACTATCCTATCACCACGCACGAGTACCGTTGGGATTAAACTGGCTGGTACATAGCCCAGCGTCTCCCAACCGGACAGTTCGCTATTGCTTCGTCAAGTACTTGTTAATGACAAGCTATACCTGTTCCACTACTCCGTTAGGTTATCCTGTCGTAATGAGAACGTCAAAATTCAATTTAACGCTAAACGATTGTGAGATAGCAGATGACACTCACACGTATATCTCTGTGCAGTAATGTTATATTGATTATATTTATTTTAAATATTTTTCGAAGGTTTAAATCTGATTGATGATCTTGTTTGATGCTCTATGATACGACGAACCCTTTCTAAACTTATTCACCACACTGTTTGAATAACTTATTGCACAATGTTCCAGACATTCGACCACCACTGTCCGTGGGTGAACAACTGCATCGGGCGGCGTAACTACAGGTTTTTCTTCTTCTTCCTCATCTCGCTGTCCATCCACATGCTCAGCATATTCGGCCTGAGCCTCTACTACATCATGAACAATAACAAAACGCTCACGCAAGTCGAGCCTATTGTGTCGTATCCTTTTCTGGCTGTCGTCTTCGAATTGGCACATATAATGTTGGTGAATGTGTCATAAGCCATCGTCATTACTAAGACTGGCCAGTCGCTAAGCTCAGGTCAGTCGGGCTTAGGATTTATGTTAGCTAGGTAAAAAATTTCTAGTTCTAGTTTTGTAAATATTTTACGCATATAAAATTATAATTGATGACCCCATAGCCAAGTTGGTGGTGACCCTGCCTGCTGAGTGAGGGGTCCCGGGTTCGATTTGGGTTTGTTCTGTGGTCATGGGTGTTTGTAACGTCATAATTGTGTATGTCCATGCCGCCCGCAACCCTAATGCGAGGGCGTGAGTGTAAAACGTTTAATTTAATAATACTCTAATGTGCTTGTTGACAAATTGTGCACACTGTTTATAAACTAAGGAATTCATACACACACACGAGTCCCATCCCATATGTGTGTACACAATCACTTACAGTAATTCATTTCGGCCCGTCAAAGTCATTCTTAGGATAGATAAAGCTTCTATAACAACAAATAACAGTTTAATTATTGATAAATAAACATCTTTATGGAATAATGGAACTTGGAAGGAGCTCCATATACATATAATTCCATTTTTTTTGTATAGTATTCCATTGATTCTGAACTTGGCTTGTCCATTTATTCATGTTACGTATTGATTGTAACTATTCACGTCTACGAGTCCTTAACGTCAAAATCGTCAGAATGGTTATAATGGGTATAATAGCGCTGCTCGCGATCCCGATATTCGGACTGACCGGGTTCCACATGGTGCTGGTGTCGCGCGGGCGCACCACCAACGAGCAGGTCACCGGCAAGTTCACCGGGGGGTACAACCCCTTCTCGAAAGGCTGCTGGCGCAATTGCTGCTATACACAGTTTGGGCCGCAATATCCTAGGTACGTATAAATTCGGTGGCCCAGTTCATAATGGGCCTAGCGATAGATCCCAGGGTTGAGTCCCCTCAAGGGCTTTTAAATGTAACACAAGTCTATGGCATATAAATTAAACTATTAATAACATTTTTTAATGTTGTAATATGGAAATTTTTCCTGGCGCCGAAATAGGAATGTGGTAAATTTTGCGAATGCTATTGTTTAATGAAACCTTTCTTGGGTGAATTTACAACTTTCAAGGTAACTACAAAAGAGTAGCGGCCCAATACAGGATGTAAGTTTTCCCTCGTATCTATTTAGATCCAACTCGTACACCACGCTTTTTCAGTGCGTATTGATGGAATTGTATGGATGGAATACGTAGCAAGCAATCAATAGCAGCCAGCCAGCGTTCAACTACGGACCGAGCCCGAAGTTACCAAGTCAGGAATTTCAAAACATATTCACACACTCATTATAACTTTTTGTTACAAAATTAAAAACAGGTACAAGTAGTAATAATCTATTATTACATAGAGATGCGGTACTAAGAAGAAATGAAAAATATAATTACCGATCATATTGAAACACCTTGTACTGTGCGTCTATATGATTCTCGATTTTGTATTTCCATATACACTGACAGACGAATTTTCATCATTACAATTCATAATTGTCTCATTGTCGGGCTCAGACTCAGGTGTGCAGGTTTCCTTCACCGCAGCATGTGGTGATTTATTTGCAATACGCACGTTATAAGCCGACGCTGGCTGAGAGACCTTAAAAATGTAGACTCAAAGGTAAACAGGCGATTATTACGTATTTCAGTCTAGTCCGGCCATCGAAGTACATTTACAAGGGCGGCAAGAAGCGGCGCGAGGCCGGCGCGCACTCGGCGTCTGCGATATCCACGATCGCGACGGACGCGCCGCACCAGGTAAAGACGTACACGGCGGACAACGGCGCCGCGCACCGGCCGCAGGGCGCGCACGCGCACTACAACAAGGTGAGAGCCAGACGCTTGCGCCACTCGCTAGACACACTAGCTACCGTCCACTGTGCACTGCGCAGTGTTTCGACTACTTTATCCTCTATGTACTATAGCGTATGCTGCATACTGCGCTATGTACTGTATGTGCCCGTTAAAATGTACTGAACATTTAATAGTGCAGCATGTGTACGCAAAAATGTACTACGTATTACCTACGTAAACGTATTGCACACACTGACACGTGCCATCGGAGATACTCGATAGAGAGCGCATCGAATAATCGCATTGCGATTCGAAGGACGTCGTGAAATGAAATTGGTCTCGCTAGCGCAGTAGTTTATTACCCAGGGATACTTCGACTCGCGGCAGATACGCTTCATATACAGTATATAATGCATGATGTACAGCATGTGTGCAATGTGACCCAACTAGCAAGTTAGGATCTTGTAATTAACGATATTATAAACTATTCAAGTCTTTCGTATTAAATAGATTTTGATTTAACTGTAAAACTTATTGACCTCCGTCTGAGGACTTTTATATGTACCGTATTGTGTACAATGACAAACTGTACACTTCAATGCGAGGCATGAGCTTTATTACATACCACTTAATTGAGACAACATAAGAATACTTTCCGAGCAAGTGGTCGCAGGTGAGGCCTGGCCGCGGCACCGCTGCTATGCGATATACGTAAACTCAGACTAGCGTCTAGCTCATGTCGCGCGTTACATGTAATGGTCACACACATGTTATATTGTGTTCATTGCACAAACCACAACATACACATTTTTGTGATGAAATGTTTTATTTGTACGAAGTAAACAAAAATATTGTTTTAAATTATAATTAGGGATTTTGTAGGTTTTAACTGACTGTTGTAACTGTTGTAACTTAATAAATATGAATTAAAATAAATAACTATATATTTATTAATTAATGATCAAAGTAATTCACACTCGCACCTCTAGTTTTTGAAGTTACGCCCGTATTACAAATTATTTATCACTTGCTTCGGTGAAGGAAAACTTCGTGTGGAATCTGGAAACCTGCTAGTTCTCCAAAGTGTTCTCGAAGGCCTGTAAGGTTTACCAAGTTGGCAGTTGGCCAACTGGCGGACTACGGTGTTCACCCCACTCTGTCTGAGACGAGACCCCAATACAACAGTATAAATAAATAACAATGGATAATGTCAGTGATATATAATAATATATACGTGTAATCCCCTTTGTAGGGTTTACAGAGAAATACTTTGAAGCTTTCTGATTAACAAAAGTTTTGATATTGAAATGAAATGAAATAATATTTTATTCGAAGTTGGTTTTTACAAACCCTTTTCGAACGTCAAACTACGCCATCGCTTCAACAAATCCCTACCGTGAGTGGTCTCGGAAGAAGAAGCGGCAAGAAACTCTCGAGGAGTTTTTTTTAGTAGTTTTTTGAAGTAGTTAGCAGCTAAAAATTATATTTGAATTAAATGTCTAAATGTAACTAAGTGGCCAGTGCAACCTACCAACCAGTGTATCCAATCTGAAATATAAATGTATTTCTATTTAATGTCACTCACGGATGCATTGTTACTTTTGAAGACTATCCTTTCAAACCGTAACAAGTTGGTGAAGCAACATGCTTCATGGCAAAATTTGGATAGGGCTACGTGTTGCAGGTGGACCGTACATTGGTTCTACCAGTTAGTGTTTTGTACCTCGTGTAGTCATGCTTGTCAGAGAAGTCGATTGCTTGAAAACATCTAGTATTATCATCTAGTTTCATGCTTGTAGAGCAATCTCAAAAACATACCTTCAATTCACTCCGCTTAAATTCTATTATCGCATGGCACTGATGTATATTTTCTAAATAGAATAACAGGTGAATTGAAGACATGGGTATGTCTGGCTCTCTACTCTAAAGACTTAATAATTTTCAGTACTATCTTCTCCCTGTCGAGGTAAATGGGAAACTTGGTGGTGTATTACTAGAATTACCTTAAAAATAAATACCGTTATGGTGCAGAACACGTTTGTTTTGTATCGGTAGCAATGAAATACGCGTTGTCGGTGTTGTTGATGGACCTTTGTTATGTGTTTACTTGGTGTCGAATATTTACTGGTAATTTCAATGTGTTGCCTTTTATATACAGCGTGGATTTAAGATAGCTTTGATGTGAACATAATATTGTCTATCAGAGGAATGTTTTCGGATTCAGTTAGATAAAGTGCTTTGCAATGAAACTGGCAATCATGACTCTGACAATCTGCGACGATGAGTTACCAGTCACTGGCTTAATAAACTGTGATCATGCTGTAGAGTTAGTGGTTCATTGTCAATATGTACCATATAAAATCTGTCGTGTGATAAGGTGGACATTTATTTAACTTTTGGATGTTCTTAATTTACAGCTAACCACGAAAACACCTTTAATTTTATATCAACTATAAGTGGTTTTCAAATAATCGGAGTATGAATTGTACCCATTCCCCGCTACCCCCCGCGCACTCCACAGCTGTCCCCGGGCCGGGAGGAGCACGAGGGCGAGATGGAGGGTCCCGGGGCGTCGCAGTCGGCAGACTGCGAGCCCACGCCGCCACAGATGCAGCGGCGGGGCTCCTCCGCCAACCTGTTCCCCCCCGCGGAGCCCCACCACCACCTACCCCCGCGGCCGCACCATTACCCGCGGTTAAGTCCCCTGTCGAGGAACACTAGGTCAGTGTTTTACTGTCGTTAGGCCAATAATGTTTTTATTTAAGTTTAAAATTGAATGTAATTGATAATTTCATTCCACGTCCAATATATTTGTGCCTCTAATAGCAGAGCCCTTTCTGTACGAGTATCCCTATTAAGGGTGGTGATAATCGATTTAATTGTCATTTTAAAACTTCAAGTTTGCTTCGGTGATCGTTGGAGCGAATATGCGTATATGAACTGCGTCTATACTGAATCACATCAAATAAAATGTAATATTTAAATATTAAAAGTGTTGTCAAAGTACCGGTGACCGTCGACTTCGGATGATTAATTGGTGTCGATAAACTTATGCAACAGGTAGGTCGGTCGATTAGTAGAGATATCATTTTGTTATAGCAACCCATAAAGGCGCTACTGCTGGGAATGGTACCCCTCTCGCAATGCGATTAAAATCGTCCTCTCGTCCTCGATTATCACGCATCTGTACTTCCCAATCGTGTTATATCAATGATACGCCATATGACATCAGTAGTTTCCATTTATCAAACGAATCCAAACCCAAGTGCATATTCTGTGCTTAATTCTTATTCTGTTACGTTTCCAGTCACGGTGGCACCACCACGTCCGGCTACCGGGTGGTCATGGAGCCGCTGCGGTACGAGACGGGCGCGAACGGCGCTCGGCCCTCGCCCACCATGCAGCAACGGATCAAGGCGCTGGGCGTACCCACGCCGCTCACGGTCGCCAGCCCCGTGCGAAGGTACCCACTAATACAGTCAGGGACGATAGCGTGACTTTGGTGACGCTGAGGGGGGACTGAAGGATAACATCATTTTATTAGGTTCCAAACAGGGTATGAGGGTCGTAGACTTGTTGAATAATGTTAATGTGCTAGAACTACTTAATTTGTATGGTTCAATTATAACTTCAGTGGGGGTTTTGATAAATCGTTTAAGGAAAACATTTGTTAATAGTTTAGTGAGTTTGAACGGCGATTTGTTATCTATATGGTGATATTTCGTCAATATGGAAGTTCATGTTTAAGCAGATTACTATTAAAGTCATAGATAATATATTTTATAGATACTATAATAGTTAATTGGTACCAATATAAATTGAGTTAGGTTCTTTTTGAATACAACATAACCGCTGGGTGTATGGAACCCAGTAAGGTTTCATCAGTAAAACAAACATTATATATATATTATTTGGTCCTTCACATCTTCGCTCAACTCATAAATTAATGATGTATGAACATTATTTCTAATATCCTTCAACATATATAATATGATGGCGTCGACACATAATTTTATTTTTATACACAATGTGCTTCTGTTATTAGCTGAAAATTTCAATTGTGGATATAATTGGCGATAATTGAGACAGGAGGTGGATTGTGTCCACAAATTGTAGGTATTTATTTTTCCATCTGTATCATGGCCTGTTCCCATTACATCGAGTCGAATACTAAAATGTTGCTAAGACTAAAAATTCCTTGCCCACACTGAAATGCATCGCTTATATGTTTTGTTATTTACTTATGTTTTTTATGTTAAATACGTTACAAGTGTTAGATTTTTTTTATTTGCATGTAAAATGGTTTGCATCACATGTTTAGCTGTGTGTGTGGTGGGGGGTGCATTGAAAGTTTTGCTTACTCAATATATTGATGTTTGATAACCCAAAGTGTGTCTAGCAATTAGCTCAGCATCTCTCTTCACTGTTTCTCCTGGTCTGGTTATTTTTAGACTATCTCTCGATAACGTATTGAACGTTTTATTAACGTTTCGAGATTTTTAAGGTCGATTTAAATATGATGTACAAATAATTTTTCCAATATATAAATTTTAAATCTTTTTTTTCTGTTTTAGGTTTTTCTTCTCTCTCTGATATTACAATAGAGGGAGCTAGATTATGATTTACATATTATTTATTTATTAAAAACACATTTTCAATATTTTTATATTCATCATAAACACATTATAAATTTTCAACGCACCCACACAGTACCTTGAGGACACAATAACAATAATTGTTATATATAATTTGCTGTCATTGTTGTATATTGCTTCTTGTGTTTGTGACGGAACTTCGTTAAAACAATCAACATTGAAGATTTATATTAGGCACCGTTCATACGAACAAAAGTCATGTGAAGTAAGTAAGCCGAAATGTACACCGTGCGGGAACAAATATACTCATAACAGTGTAATAATGTATATTGATACACAGACGTCAAGTAATAGTAAGTTTCTTTGGGAGAACTGAACATTACTTAAAGCAATCATACTAGGACTGCTGATCACCTAATTAATACTTGGCTAAAATGTTGTAATGATTTTGGCAATAATACATGGTGTGAGGAAAACCGATGCAACATTATATTCGTGTTCTATAACATGCAGACAGATTACGACGATATGATGAATCTTAAATTACCATCGATTAAGCATCGATTTTTAAATTACTTTACATATCGCATTCATTTTAAATCGTCGTTTTCATTAATTTCTCGTTCGATATGTTCATTTTCTTTATAGTGAGAATAACAAAATGAAATACTGTTTCTCTAACGTAAACTCCACATTGACAGAACTATTTAAATATTTTGCAATACACAAAAATTGAAAACTTTTTTTTTTTCGTAAAATACACTTCATCCATGATTTTTAAGTGACTAACTAGAAATATGTGTGTATTTGTAAGAAGCGGCAAGGGACACTGTGTATTAAATGGCGCGACCACAATGATAATTTATGTGAATTAAACAAAGGAACTGTAACAATGGTAGAACACATTCAAAGATTAGGACCGATTCAACTAAGTCCTATTCGATATTTCGCAGGTCCATTGGGGTACAGTGGCTTAACACTCGGGCCACGAAGTCCATTGCTTTATTGCCAAATGAGTAAAACGATAAAATTTTAATTTATATGTCAATGGGCATTTCCATGGATGGAGAATAGTCATCTAACATAGTCAGTGTCTCGATGACATCAAACTGGCATCCGTCACACGTTCAGCAGTGAAATAATTATATTTGTGGTCGTTATATATAAAGTGTAAACCTTATAAAGTGAAATTTACCGCTTTTACGCGGCAGATGGACCTAACGCATAGAGCCCTCGTGTCCACGGTAACTGTAATAACGTTTACGTTTGGTTTTGTGAGTGTGCGTGTGCTGTTTACACAAAAACGATGTGGATTGGTGGAACGTCGCTTGTACCGTTGTTGGTGTGCGTGCGTGCGTACACGTGCGTACGCACTTCCCGGTCTTCCCGAAGCTAACGCTGGCTCTTGAGTAACTCGTGTTGTGTGCTTATTTGAATAACCTTTTGTGTAGTGGAGTGACGCTGTTGTAGATAGTGGAGTTTCGCTTGGATATTATTTGTTTGTTTGTTTAACCTTTATTGAATATTCAAAAATGAATATTACAATTCACTTAACGCCTTGCGGCATTCCTGAGGCATACCAGACAACCAGTGATGATGAAGAGTTGCTATTATCTATCTATCAAAATCAAACAAATAAGTTATTGTAAAGTAATCCGGTTTGGAAATATGACACGATGATACAATTATACGGTTGTACGGGACTGTTTTTAATATAACAATATTACTAACCTAACCTTATTTTTATCGCTATTAAAATTCCTCCAATCCACATGTGGTTGATGTTTTTTTGTGCACTGTTTGTAGGTGCTTTCGTGGGGCTCATTCACGGGTCGAGTGTACATGACGGCGAGCGTAGTCGTAGCCCGCTTGCCACGACGAGACAGTCATATATCACGTTCAGTGCTGCCAGAATACAATTTTATAACACGAGATTTACAATATAAAAGATGTGATAATGCATTTATTTATATTTGTTTGAGTGTTAATTGAGTATGTGTTTGTTAATAAATATGATTAGTTAATTATTTGCAGTACGTATTGTTAACATGGAAAATAATATATGCAATGTTTAGTTGTGGTCCAACAAATTAATGCAATTACCGGGTATCGGTAGGGGCAGTTTGTTTAAAGCGTCCGTAAATTAGCTGTCGGTTTGGAAGAGAGCGGTCGTTCCGCCGAGGCGAAGAAGGGTCTTTGACGGCATGAAAATGTTCGACTTTTGATTGGCCACTTCACTTCACCGACCTGTACTAGAGTAGCATGATGAAGTATGTAGTGAACAAGATGAAAGTCTCTTCAATTTCGAAAAATTTGAGCCCTGCAGTGTCCGCTAAGAAGCAACCAAATTTATACCGTGACTGACTTGCCTGGATTTATTATAGATATTGTTTATTATATTGTTCAATAGTTTAAACTAGTATAATCTTTAATACGGAAGATCTGGCAACACTGATCATACCCGTTCTGAAATTATCGTTGCGTTTGACTATGTCTTGTCTCGGCTTCGCCAAGCTACGTCTGCTGTTACACCCTCACTGTTATGTTTTTAATTCGCAGTTTTTCTTAATATTTAAAACGCATGTAGTATGTATATAGGCTTAGAAATATTTTTTTCACTATATTAAAGAATTTTGCATGACTTTAGGCGGATGTTTAGTTCACTTTTTACATATTAATTGTTAGTAACCTACGCGGATACAGATAATTGTGGAACTGTAAAAGAATGACAATAATGAGATTGATAAAAAAAACAATGTTTGCTAAGAAAAGCGATGTGAAATTGGTAATATTACCTTATTGTGAATATTGTGAAATTGTATTGTTCGGTGATGCATGTGGCCATGTAGCCAATAAACTAAGAATTACCAAACTTTCATAGAAAATTATTTGTCACGATTAATCACGGTCAATACGAATTAACCCGTGCATTATTGACTTTGTACATAGACGCGATGACTTCATATAGAAACGGAAAATGTTTTAGTAACTCCATCAACGCAGTATACATATATGGCTGAAACATGGTGAGAATAACACGTGGCATACTAATGTTATACTTACGGCACATAGTGAATATAGAATAAAAATATAAAAAATACAATATAATAACGTCATTGGTGAATACATTGACGAATACTTTTAAAATGAGATATAGCCCTCATCTCACAGAATATAATAAATGTTAATTACCCTGTGATAAAACTATCTTCACTCTGTAGGATACTGTTATAATCATTATATGTCTTATTATAAATCAATGACTGACTACAATCCCACTTAAACGTCGCGGAAGTTACATAGAGTGGGGATTACACCACCTTCAAAATTCTCGGAATAATAATAATATTTTCTGTATACAAAGTACGATCACCTTTGCCACGTCCGCTTTTCGTTTATTTTTAGTGCCATTTATGTAATGAATATTTAATATTGAAATTGAAATTTCGTAACGATGGTATGGCTGTTAACGGAAAGCTAAAAATGATCATCAAGTTGCCAGCTTTTTTGTTTTGACTGTTATTCCAGGTGAGTATTGATGATTTTGGCATGAACAGTAGTTTGATGTATTTAAGGTTGTTCTGTTTTCATTAAAAGTAAATTATATTTATTTATTTCTATTGTTAAATTTGATTTGTTTTAATGAAGATAGAACTTGTACTACAATTTTGTTGTTGTGTAATTTTATTTGCAAATTTCTGTCAAGTGCGAAACGTGTCTGATGCAGTGGTTGAACTCAAATACATAGTCGTACATACATTTGGAGATGTGACCCGCGTATAAATTTGTTTATTGGGTAGTTAGTTGAAGCCCAAAGTACAGGGTTAAACAAAATGGTCTCACTTTGATAAAAAAAATGTTTGGAACCAACAAGTTTATTGTCGTTATCCAAAATGGAACACGAAATTCATATTTAACTTATTTGAGAGCCATATTCCGTCACGCAGTCGTTCGCAACTGGTAACAACGCATTGTAAGCTGATGAAATGATTCTTGTAGACTATTTGACGGGACTGTTTCGACCTAATCCCTCGTGTTGTGGGATTGGAATACCTTATACGCCTCGTACGTACTTTGTCGATTAAAACTTAATATCACTTCATAGCCTTAGCTTCGCAGGACTGTTTGGCGCACGAGTATCATTTCACCAGAATACCGGTGCACAATAGTAGCTTGCGTTAGTTTGTAGATCGCGTTAGTGTAACATAGCGTATAGTGGCATGGCGTTTGGCATGCT
>DWPT01006180.1:0-11640 GCA_018251895.1 Agathymus mariae mariae
CTATGCATGTATATAAGTATATACCATCATACATTGTGCTTGCGGATTGTTGCAAAGTAAATTAATACTAATTTAATGAACCTATGCAATAAAAAAAAAACTGAAATGTCGCTAATGTCGATGTTGCAACATTTGTTAAATGATTTTTTACATTAATAATGTATTTTTATAGTATTTAAGCATGATTACTTACGAGAGTTCTTCACAGGATCCATTTCCTTCTGTAGCTTATACTCTACGCATTGAAGAATACCCTTCACAATGTTCAGGCACTGGATGGTGAAACGCTCGTATATGAGAGCCATGCCTTGTTCAGTGAAGCAGTAGTAGAGCGCGAACTCCAGCGAGGGTCGAATCAGGGGTACGTAGGAGTTGGGGTGGAAGCACAGCACCCCCAACGCGACCTTAGTCAGATGTATGATGAACTTCTCGCACAGCTCCAATGGGTAAATGCCACGGCCTTTTAGGAGTTTTCCTGAAATGGTGATATTTGTGTGAATTTTTTCGTTGCATATTGCTAGACAAAAATTATTTCAGATGTGGTGTCCTTGTCTTATAAGAACCGTAAAGAAGTTCTGTCAACTATTTCTTATAATTAACAACAATTAATTATTCCACTTTGGATTGTTTTCATTTCGTGTTTGCAAACTTTTATAGGTTTATAACTCTATTATGTACAAATCAGCACACATGTGGCTAACCCATGCTCTTTGCATCATGGAAACCCATAACTTTACCAATAGCAGTCATCGATTAACCGTGTCTCTTCTAAAGAGATACAATTTATCAATATTGCATGATGTCCAATTTAATAACAAATAGTTGGATTTTATTTAAAAAAAAAAGTTGCATCAAACTAAAAAAATACTTACTGCACTCCAAACTCGTTTTAGCCCTGTCAAACACAACATTCAGGAACGCGACGGCATCTTGACTCTCATGCGCCTTCTTAAACCCAAACACTGTGAGCTTCCTCAATATCCTCAGACAAAGAAGCGCCTTCTCCAAATGCTGGGTGATCAGCTCAGTCGCGGCGCCCTCTTGGATGTGTCGCAGGAACAACTCGGTGTTCTCATGCCAGAGGCTCAAGATAAATGCATATACGGAATTTGTCAATTCCTGAAAAAAGAAAACATAAGAACATCACTTAAGAGTGATAAGATTATTTCAGAAAGCATCAGTCGCCTGTACCGGAAGACTTGTCTGATAACATCATTGAAAGTGATTTAAAATCGTTCTCTTTAAATATCAAAAGATATAATTTGTCAATCCCTCTAAGAATAAATAGATCCTAATTAAACAATGTTTTTTACACAATTATAATAAAGGGGGGACCGGAAAGTAATGTCGTTTATCAGCATGCCAATATTTGTTAATAATTTGTCAGTTTATTGTGTATTTCAAAGTAGTGCCAAAGACATTTTAAGTATGAAGTGACTTATTTAGTTTCGAATAATTAAATCTCAAATATGTTTTTGCAGTTTTGGGTGAAATGGTCGGCCAAATACCAGAAGTGGTACATATCCGGCATTGTATGCTTTTTGAGTTTCACAAGGGTAGTAACTCAACAATTGCTACTAAAAACATTTGCGATGTTTATCCGAATGCATTAGACGTTCGTAAATGCCAAAGGTAGTTTTCTAAATTCAAATCCGGTGATTTTGATCTTTCCGACTCGTATAGATCAGGAAGACCAACGACTTTGGATAATGACGTGTCAAGGAAAGTGGAAGCAAAGCCATGCCAGGCAATCGAAGAACTGTCAAACACTTTTCACCAGCCTTGGTCGACCATCCAAAAACATTTGCAGCAGATTGGTAAGGTAAGCAGAGCAGGTGTTTGGATCCTGCATAATTTGTCCGAAGAAAATAAAGTAAACCGATCCATGACATGCAAATTATTGCTTCAACGGCACAGTAAAGAATTTTTTTGATCGCTTGATAACCGGAGACGAAAAATGGGTTCTGTATTATAATCCAAAACGCAAAAGGCAATGGCTCTCTCCAAATGAACCGCCATTATGAAGCTACTAATAACAATAATTGCAACTTTCATATTTTACTTTGTTTATAGTCATGTAATTCAATAATTACAATATGATTATTGCGATTTGGATATCAAGGGGCTAAAAAACATAAGTAATGTTGGAATGTTCTTAGTACATTATCAATACAATGTTAGAAATCACAAAATATTAATCACAGGCGAATTCGAATCCACAACCATATGTATCAGAGATGCCAATTTCCAACCACACAAAAAAGCAGTTGTATACAAAAATGTACAGAGTAAGTGATGAAAAAAAAAATAACAATTAGATTATCTTATGTAAAGGTGCTCAAACAAACATTTATCACTCATTTGCAGTGTGTTAATAATTATCACTGTGATCTTAATCTCCTACATTTTATCACATCGAGTGTTTAACTATTGTAAACAAGTATATTATAACATGTAACTCGCCTTCAACCCAATTCTATGTGATATGAAATTTCTTTTCATAGTCACATATCTCATATATTGGTCAGTGTCCACCCGTTTTTAGATGGCCTGAAGTAAAACTAAGAGACTTTGTGAATGAACTGAAATCTTCATTGTTACTGATGTGATTATTTATGTCTATACTAACTGCTACACAAGGAATCTTATTTTATTAGGCATTTAATATATTTAATATATGCCCTAACTTCCTGTTCTAGGCATCAGTTTTGCTAGTTCTATGAATTAGAAACCTATGCACTAATTACAAATAATTATGTTATTTTATATCCATCATATGTTTTAACTAACATGCAATTTGTAACAATTAAAAATTTTGCTATTAAAGTAAAAATTTGTACTAATAATATTATCAATTGTTATAAATTGTTATGCGAGTGGAAAAAACAAAGCTTATATTTTACCAGTCCTTTTATAACTAAACTTAAATAAGAAGTAATTTATCATATTGGCAAACTTTCCACAATTTATTCAATAGATATGTTGGTATATTACTAACCTGAAAAGTCCGTCTATCTCCAATTAGTCTCTTAGAAGCCAGTGCTTTAACAACATGGTGGAATATCAGCAATGACCTGTGCTGCACTAGAGGTTGTGGTGCCTTTAAAGCACTCATTAGATCTGGAACTAGATTTGGCCAATGTGCCGGACAGTCACATCTGAAAATAACAGTAAATAATATGGTAGTTAAGAGCAAACTTTGTGTTTTGTGAGCAAATTATTTACAAATTTTATACTAGTGAAACAAATATCTCACAAGAAATTTTTGAAATGCCATAAAAGCTGACAAGTCGTAAATTGTTCATTCCTGTAACACAGTAATATTTGCAACCTCCACAACCATATATACCACTGTATTATTCATGTACCTACTCCAGTTTGAGCGAATTTATTACATATGTATATGGCTCTTAATATATAATAAACTGCTATGAGATTCTTGTTACAATGAAAATGTAGTTTTCAATTCATTGGTGACCCACTGTGACTTCAACTCACTCCGACAACCTCATAACTATTTTACATAACAATATTAATCAGCATTAAAATTAACTTTTGCAACCCTACTTACCTAGCAATCTTGGAAATGAGCACGGCTTGCTGTGTAGCTATCTGTGCTACCGGCTCACTAAACACTGTTGTCGTGAGGAGTCCCTGCCGGAGTTTGTGCTTCTCCTCATCAGTGATTGCGTGAGGAGCGTTTCGCCGCCAGTAACGGTCTACGCCGTTCTTGAAACACATCACCGCTAGCCACCGCACGTTTACGTCGATTGAGTGATTCGACAGGACATTCTGGTATACAAACTCAATTTTGAAACATCATGTTATAAATGTTCCACTGCTAGGTCCGTCATTGGTTTGTATGTAAACAATCATTAAATTAAGAACAATATAATAGTCTCTGAACCACCTGTGGATAAGTGGTCACTGTCGCCTTCGATATAGTAGCAAATAATTCATGAGTGATACATTGCCAGGCATTAAGGAAGAACTATAAACACTTGAATGACGGCCACAGTACCAATTTAAAAATATTTCATATTTCCAGAAAGGTGATAGCTCATGAGGCAGAGAAAGAAACCACCCACATGCACAAAAACGATCAAAATTAAAATAGCAGTAAACAGCAGATGGAACATTGATGTCCATCAAGGCTTACATAGAAAGTGTAGAGCACGGCGGTGATATCAAACAAGCCCCAAATAGGATTAAAGTTCTACTAGCCATATTTCAGCATGACTTAAATGAAATTAGGAATGTTAGGCAGCTCCGTAACCGTAACTATCGGATATCAGAAACCGTAACCGCATCCGATAAAAAAGTTTCGAATGATTTCGAATAAAGTCAGAATCTAAATGAAACAAGTTATGCCAGGTTTTTGCCGGCCGAGGATATACTGGCCGAGTAATCCTCATTTCAGACAGTATTTATTATTTCATTTTTTAGGCTATTGTTTTATTCTGTAATTATATTATCACATAGTACATAGAAAGAAAGTCAAACTTAGTAAATGCATTATATTAATTTTCCAAGCTGTAAATCATAGAATATCCATAACCGAAATTATCTGAAACAATCGGATAATCCGAAATAATTTCATATCCGTAATCGGAACCCCTAAAATGTTATTCATATATCGGAATCCGTACCCAGATCCGAAATGTCATATCTAAAACGACCCTAAATGAAATACACACTTTATTTCAATGCATGAAACAAATTTTATTCTGCCATCCTGAAGCTCTCTTGGTTGGTATTCCAGATATAAATTATTTAAAAGTTTTTGATTTACTACTTATTTATCAAAAAACAACCTATCATAAAATACCTCTTCAAAATTGAAAAAGAAGCTGAAAATGACAAACATTAGTGGTATAAATAATTAATCAATAATTTCAAATATTAATATAATGTAAATTGTTTCTTTATTTAATGTTAATTTTATTTCTTTCTTTCTAGTGTGTAGTTGTTTCTGGTGTAAAGTCTAATATTTACTACAATTTTCTGAAAATATTAAGGGTTATTGAAAATTATTTGACTTATCTGTTTTTCTTCATTAGTTTGGTTATGGATATTAGATGATTTAAGACCTTTGAAAATATATATATAATGTGTTTACAAGGAAACACTTTCACTTTCTTTTTGGGTATTATTTAGTATTATAATCATAGAAAAAAATTATTAATAAAATAATGAGTGTATCAGTTCAAGCAGCAAAAATCTGTCCTTACATGTTTAATTTAGACTCGGCCATTATTCAAAATTAATTCCAGCTTTTTTATCAGACTTGGTTACAGTTTTGTTATACTTTGTTCAGGTATCCTAGCTCCACAACATCCCCGATATGAACAGTGTATACTTCTAGACACAGCATACTCACCAGGAGAACAGAGTAGAATCCAGGCTCTATTTCCCATTCTTGTAACTTCTTTTCAGCCGGCTTTAAAATATCTGTATCCTGGCTGGTCGCTCGATTTAGTGTGTCCAAAACCAACGCATAGATGTTTGGATCCATGGTTTATTTATCTATAAGCCAAAAATGAACTAAATTTATATTGCAAGGATATAGACATATTACATAAAAATTTGGAGTTGGTTTATTTTCAAAACAATAGCATAAATGTTTATTACAACAAAGTAATTTTTATTGGTTTAAATAAGTTCACACACTTACATTCCCACACTGCCTTGAGAACACACAGAATGCCTTGTGTTATATACAGGTGGTATGGCCATCTATACATATAATGAAATTCTGATTGCTTCCTATATATTAAGGATATATGAGAAAACCTACTATTAAGGGCCTATATTGATGCAATAGAACCTAAAATAGTTCTTAGAATTTGTACATATTCTAGCTTATCTCAGAAACTGCTTATCTGAATTCATTACAGTGTTCACTAATATATTGCAGTAAGCTTCATTTAATATTTAAAGTTTGTTTCTTTTCAATCAATCCATAAATACAAAAAGTATGAATTAATATATGTATTTCTAATTCACAAAACAAGAAAACCCAGGTTTAAAACAATGCAGATGCTATTTATAGGCATAAGGTAGTTTTTCTGAAGGCTGAGCAAAGTAAGGGTAGTTATCTAATATTTAAATATGACATCATAAACACCTGTGAGACAGGTAAAAAGATTTATCTGTCTCAGCATACAGAGTCACTAGGAACTCTACTATGAAATGAAGATGTAATTACATAAAGTCTGATATTTTAATCAATACGTAAGTTTTGTACAGTAACTGTATTCAATATTATGTTTATAATGTAATATATAATAGTTTCATTTACACTTCTTTTATTGTGTTGTAAAGTAGTGATGTTAATTGTGGTATGGTATCCACTTTCATTTTCAGTTTTTGATTTTTATTGAACTCTTAATTTTATTGGTAGCTTGTTCCAGAATTTACAGTGTCACACCTTTGTCTAAGAAATACTACTCTAGGGCACAATACATTTTAATAATGTATACTTTTTACACCCTGATGTAAAAAAACAAAGTAGACTGGAATGTCTCATACTAGTTATACAACCTTTTTAGTTATTTGACAAATCTTTGAACTGTTTTGACTTTTTTGTGATGTGATTTATAGGTAATCGTAAGTTTCAAGTTTTATAAAGTCAAAGAAAGGATATATAACATATGCATAAGATAAAATGCCAACTCAACATTGGGTCAATTCTGTGTAACAGTGTGTGATTGAAATTAATATAATCAATTCAACAAGACTGTGTGCAAAAATAGATGATACCTTAGCCTACCCTATACAGAATACTTCAAAATCCGTGATAGCTTTCGACAACGTCTCGGTACGTATTCCAAAATCAGTGCCGGCATTGTTTTAGAATAACAAATTGTTTACAAATAAGACTCTCTCAGACACTTTCAAATACCTGAGCAAATGTGTTTTGAACTACACAAAAATAATAAAACATATATGAAAAGACACTTACTTTTTACAGCAAAAACGTAGAGGGCATCTAACCTAAGAAATTGCTTATGGCATAATATTACGCCTATAATCAAATTTTATGGATACGAGTTTACATAATTTTGCTAACGATTTAAATCAATGGAATAAGTATTGTAAAGTAAGGAAGCATCTTGAAATAAATTTGTTGATTACAAAAAGAAATACTTCCAGTTTCGGTCAACTTTTCAGGGTTTTCCTGTCGAGCAATAAAATTAAAATGTCAACGATTGAAAAGAAATGTCATTGCTACATAGACTCAGACTGAAGTTGACGTTTTGTACTTTTAATAAAATTACAGAGTACTTTCCAATGAAGTGCTTACACCGCAAGAAATGAAATAATCGTTAGGAACTTGTTTAGAAAACGTACATCAACAATTAAACGGTTATTATACGGTTATACGGTCTTTACCATAAGTTATCGTCGCGAAATGATGCTATTGATTATGGAGTAATTAAAAAAATATATGAAACAGTTACCGGACCTTCTGGGGATTCAGACGTGCCTCATCCAACCGCTGACATCAAGCTAAGTATAATATAACGAAGCAGAGTTTGTGTAAACAAGCCTCAATTATCCTACATTACCAGTGTCAACTAAAACAATCTTAACTGTTAGTTTGTACTGTGTCGATATGATTTGATGATGTTGGTATTATAACGTTAATATTATAATACCAACATATGTATAGAAACATAAAAATAAAATATGTGAATTGTGTATTTGTAGTATTATTATACATATAATAATAAAATATATTTTTAGATTCAAAAATATTTTTTGTTTGTACATATCGTTTTTAACCATTTCCAGTTTTTCTACTTTTATATTATATCATAAAAATTGGATAAATATGTGTGTTAAAATAAAAATAAATACCTTAGTTTTAAACACCTAAGTACCTGTGGTTAAGAAATAAATAAATACGGTGTTACCTATTACAAATACTTTAAGGGTAAACAACTCTTACAATATCAAGAGTGGTCATTTTTACCACAAAATCTTAAAAGAAATATTATGAATAAAAATAACACACCTGGAGTATACAAGAATGTAATTAATAAAAAAAATAAGAAACCACTATGACGAGAATGGATAATGCATCACTGGAGCTGTTGCTATTGTAATGGGAATATCTTTATATAGTGTTAAGTGAAAAAGAAAAATGATCTCCACCTGAAATTAATCAAAAAATCAGTAAAAACATATTACGTTATATCTTATTTCATTTGTCGATTTAAAGCAATAAATACGTCCTCAGCAAGAAAAGAATTGTTGTGTCTAGTTAAAATATTAATCATACCCTAAATATGTAAGAAATGTTTATCATAGCATCAGTTACATTTAGACTAGTTGGAACAACTTGTGGTATATCCATGAAAAATTTACAAGTTTCATTTCGTTCGTTCGTAAATTCAGTGTATATAACTTTACATATTGCCTTTTCATCATTATAATATCCGGATGTTACTGTATACTCGCGTTTCTGGAATAACAAAAGTAATATTAATGTATTTTTAAACATATATAACAATTAAACATATATAAACATAAATCAATATACAAAATCAATAAATCCCATTTTTACCTGTATGAGTGTTATTCTAATTTTTGTTATTATGATTCTCTTCTCATTGTTTAATATTATTACAAAAGGTATCCTTTGCTCAGGATTTATACCTCGATATGTTTTTAAGAATGTGGAGATAGCTCCTCCATTCCAAAATGTTTTGTTTAATTCAAACAAAGTTGGTACCTACAATAATTATATTTTACTTACATACCTCAATTTTAAAAGATGTTATTCTATACTGGTAGATAACATATATCATTTAAAAAATCAATGATTCCGAACTAGCCATTATTATACACACGATTCTTTACACGTTAAGGTTATGTCGATTCTGCGACATATGACATGTTTAAATTTTTTTCATGTTTAATTATGATTTTCCTTATTTTATAGGCTAATTCAGAATGCCAATATATGCAAAATAATCAAGAATTCAATATAACATTATTCATTTTATGTTTTAAGAAGCCGGAATAGGAACTCTATAGAGATATCACCGAGATATTTTCTATTCAATCAAGAATTTATGATATTGCAAATAGTACCCGAAAAGCGATCACAAGTTATGATGGCCATTGTGATGAATACATAAGCTAATCTTTAAAAGTTTAAGATAATGGATGCTAACGAAATTGCATACCTTAATTTTTTAAATTAAAATACCCAAGCTTTTTTAATTGATGCTTGTAATATATAAAATAACTTTGTCAATCAAAATCAATTCAATAACGAGGGATTAATACCATGATGAAATATTTTACCTTATACTCTTCAACATGATTAACATTTATATTACCCAGTACACACATAGGAAATATTTTTCTTATTGTCATACTACATGTTTTCTTAGCAGTAATTTGAATATAGTAATTTACTGTTGCCACGGCACTTTTGAATGATGAAGGTGCATGAGGTGGCAAAACGAAGTCAAAAGGGTAAGTGCAAATTCCCGGCTTAACTTTTATACCTAAAAGTTGACCATATAATTAGTTTATACTTATATCATAAGCAACAGTAAGAACTAAAATCCTGAAAAAACTTTACCATTTAAATCTCTAAAAATATCGATTGAAACGTCTAAAAAGTTTTCTTTTTGTGAGTACATTTTGATGTATGGAATAGTAGGCGACGCTCTCGACCATGATGCTTTACTTTGACCAATTACTTTAAAATCAATATCTGTAACAAATGATTTAAAGTAAGGCAAGAAATGTAATTAATAACCTAAAGGAATAATGAAATTAGAAAACTTACATTCTATATGTTTTCTGCGGTTGAATACTAGAACAACTGAACCAGTAACTAGATCACCCGTATAAAATATATTACCAGTTCTATTAAAAATTAAATTGCAAGAATCCCAAACCATGATTAGCGAAATAATTTGATAAATAGTTGTAACTTCGAACTTCTTCCGAGATGATTTATTGATTATCTATTTATATTCAGTTACAAAATAATAATCAATGACGATAAAGATAAGATAATATAATGAAGATAAGGCAACCAGCGTGTGAAATTAAACTTTATTATTGGAAAGTCATGCTTATTTATTTCTCATTAGGTTTTACTCAATATTATTTTAAATAAAATAAATAATAGTTTTCTTACAGGTATTTAAAATTATCTTTAAGTACTTATACAAAATGTATTTATTCTCATGATAATCTCGTTGTTTAGTTATTATCAAGTTATATTAAATATATTCAGGATTCTAAGCTAGGTAAACAGAGCCAATTTTGAATGAGTAAAAACCTAATTTTGTTTTTAAAGAGCTTTATGTTAAATAAAATAAATATATTATCTTCGTAAAGATTGTTTTTTAGTCATAGCAACATTCATTGTTTTAGTGCTGACATCTTGTGATAGAAAAAAGCTTAATTTCACTTTCACATATTTGTTTTATAACTTTTAAATAAAAATAATTATTTAAGAATTTCTTCCTCTATTATATTAAATAATATGTATTATTATATTTTGTAAGTCATAAATTTTATTTAAATTATTTGTTAGGTTTTATTATACAAAATCTAAACTAAAAAGTTCCAGCTTGACTACTTCCTTCTTCCATGACTTTTTTTCAGAAAGCGGATATGGTTGGTCCGCCATAATCATTCGTGTGGGTCTGTGCTTGTGTGGTTTGGGTGTCTTACCGGTGCCAACCATTATTTTTAATTAGTATTAAGTTATGCGTATGAATCCAGACATGGACGATGACGAGAAGGGGTAAGCATATTTTTGAGTTCATAACTTTAACCCTAGGCTATCGTAAGGGACGGCGACTATAATAGGTCAAACTGCATGTTCGCTTGGTGTGTCGCATTTCACGAATAGCCAGCAAGGCTTGGGAAATAGAGTTCGTTTGGCTATGAGTGGTATTTTTAATTAGTTTTTTTTATAGTACAAAGTGCATGTTGAATTATTGATATTTAATGAATGACATGGTAATAGTTCACGTATGCTCAATTAGCCTTTTACCGGCGAGCGGCCACCGACCCCAAGCCTAGCCGTGCGAGTTGCGTGTATGCGATCATGGCAGCTTTACTTTCCCGTTATGGCTTTTGCCATGTATAAGGGTTAGTTTTGTCTGATAGCAAATATTTGTATGTGTATTGTTTATATAACTGGTCTTCTCATAATCCAGATTTGCGGAAACATCGCAATATGTAAAATTAACCTTACTGTGACTAATCGTTGCTTTCTCTTATCGAAAATTTTACACTAGGACATTTTTATTAGCATGTTTAGGTTTCGATTTTTGTTTTCTAATGATTTCATTGGCTCCTGTCGTTATAATTGAGGTTAATGGAGCAATGTTAGAAGTGCCGCGTAGCTGAATGTTATTTGCGATACTCTTAAAACGTGCTGATTCATTAGCATATGGTAAACTATCCAAGCCTTGTAAAGGTTTCATATCACACATGGTAACAATACGACATAAGAATGTTTACTTCTAAATTTCACTTTTCTCGCAAGAGCGCGTTACAGACAACCTTTGACGCGTCAACGCACTTCAACTTTTACGTGATCTACTTAACTACATAACCTCACTTATTCGGCTGGCCACTAAACGTTGTGTTTTC
>DWPT01006181.1:0-11639 GCA_018251895.1 Agathymus mariae mariae
AATCCAAAAACTTGGAGCGAAATTAAATTTTATTCTTGTGACGTAGTTCGACTTGGCTGCTCGCGATCCCCTTCGGCTCGAACTGTATCAAAAGCTAGGCTAACTCAAAGAGACACAGAGTAGACACGCTGCTATATTTACTAGAGAACAAAAATACACAATCAACTAACAAATATAGGAAGGAAAGTTTTTACTATGAATATGTAGGATGTTCGTATTGTAGGCATTAAAGAAATCTCAAATGTTACAGAAGTAGATAGAATCTTCAATAATATTTAAAAACCCAAATTTTAAATGTTAGCTCAATCGACTGAATAACTTTAAAGAACTAAGTGACAATAAAATAACTTTCTTCTATATGTATAACCTGTTGACAGGCCACAAAAATAGTTAGGTTAAAGTATTCGTATTGACGAATAACTCCCATATCGCTACAGCATCGCTCGTCCGTGTGCCCGACGGAAAGGGTTCCTTACATTGTATTTCACGGTGTCGAACCCTACCCCCGCAGGGCTCCCGAAACTACCTCGCGAACGTGTCCGACCAGCCAAATTGCCCTTTTAACTTTTCCTATTTAGGAAAAGCCGGGAAAGCGCACAATAATAATAACAGACATCGCCGTACCAGGATATCATGAGTTTAGTAGAGTCTTGAGTGGTTATCGTGTCGTGTTTGTCGCGACGCGGGGCGTAGGGGTGAAAGGGCTCGACCGTACTAACTATTATTACACTGAGATTCGAAGTGCGATTGATCGCGTTTGTGATCGTTTCTGTCACCACGTAGAAGGCAATACGGAAGCACAGTTTTGCATCTGGTTCATGTTGGACTTTTGCAAACATGATCATATTTCACCTTTGCCGAGATTAATTTTCATTCTCTACTCCGCACTGCCTCAAAATATATCTACTGACATATGAGTCATGATCACTGTCTGATTCGTTATTTAAATAGTAAAAGTATGAATTTAATTGTTTTTATTATTCATAATTGAGTAAAAACTTTACAAACATCGAACTGCGTCGGTACATTTCGTCCAATCCTTTACAAGCGTAATACTCATTCGTAATTGTTAAAGTTTAATTATCACAAGTACCAATCCAGATCAATCCGCTAGTATTATTGATGTAACAGTTTGGACAATGGTCTACAGTCTACACCGTTATTTTTCTGTTGCTTTGTAATCGCAAAATCGCAAAGTCGCAATATGCAAGATCAGATGCATTAAAATATAAACATGCGTTTACATACAAAAAGTTTCCAATGTGCACGAGCAAACATAGAACATAAGTTGATCCCACACACCGACCATTTTGAGAGATATCTAAAAGTAAGATCGGACAATTTACGCCCACCATTGATAGCCGATACGGAGACGACGCACGCAGTCGATATGCAGGTCGTGTGGCGTGTGGCAACTCGCCGATATGGACATTTCGACGTACTCGCGTCGGGTCATATTACTCTTTACGCATTTTAGCTGTGACTCGCGACATAAACAACCATAAAAACATACGTAACTGTACACGAACCGTTTTAATAACCTTAAAATGTACACACGATGATAGAACTAAATAACCATTTGGCATTTCGTTAGAGACGAAGTACGAATAAATTAACGTCCTATGTGCCCTGTCAGCTATAAGCGATTCGATGTCTCGATTATATGATTTCGATCGTAATACTAAGAATGAAGGCTCAAACCTTATTATAGAATTCCTTTTTTGAATATCATAGTCGAAGTGATTTTTAAAAATGATTTGTAATATTTCTTCCTGTATAGGATAACATTTTCATTTATTTTTGAACGCAGTCGTTAACATACTCAAAACGTTTGTCTTTGACATTAAATCATCGACATGATATTTATGGAGATGACCTCAATTTGAAAATGGAATAACTGGATGATTCGAAACGCTTGACAGTTCTTAAGCGGGAAATGAACGGTTAATACGATTATTTAAAAGCGCGCGAAACGTTACAACGAAATAAGTATGTTGCAAAGTAACAGTAGCATGACACAGAACACATGTATCCGATTTAAGTTAGTACAACACCCCACTTCGCTGTAATGGCCATAACTCGCACCCAGAAGGGTTCCCTGACGCTCAAATCTCATTACAATTAATCTAATTTGCATACGAAACGCATAAATCCATTCTTGTGTGCATTTTTCGATTCCACCGGTGGACAGAGCACTCGCGACCGGTCGACAATGCTGCCGTCGACCCTCAGGCTGCGGAATTAACGGATCGAGATCAGTTTTTATGATTTACGATCGGCAGCGGCGGGTTATCCGGGGGTAATGTTTCAAATATAATAATGTGAGCACTAGGATGCAAATTTTGTGAACACGAGATTGCATCGCATTGTGACGTCATTGGATTATTTTGTTGAGGTGTGTGTTTTTATTGATACGGAAGTAGAAAATGGGTGTGCAGTCATGGTGTTAACTGATCGTAGGAGCCAATGGATGTGTTTTTACTCATGGCTAGTCCTCTGCTAGGTCTTTTGGAATTGATTCAGTTAAGGGAATCATCAGAAAACATCATGGTGAACTCCAAGGCATGCAGGTTACCTCACAATGTATTGTTTCATCCAAGCCATACATTGAGATCGCTGCTTTCAAAAGTAAACATTACTATAGATTACATCGGTTGCATTCTTCTTCGTCGTGTTCGAAGTCAAATTTACAAAACACTGTTTGTTTAAAAAGAGTCCAGAAGATTATTGGCGACTCCTCCGACATTGCCCATGTCCGTAGACAACTTACCATCAGGTAATATTCATAATATACCTCTCCTTACCTTAATCTTATTCTCAGACCTATTTATTCACTGAGTGGATGCCAGATATTTAAAGAGCATATAACATCGACCGCTATCTAATAAACTCGAGAGGATACATAACCGAACCCAGGTGTCAAAACACAAATCATAAATCGTCGCCGGCCGTCTCCGACATATTGCGTCGAGTTGCCATAACAATTATAACCGTCAAAATTAATTTCGCGATCTGGGACCGGGCCCCCCGACGGCACCCGAGCGAAGAGTTAATGAACTAATCTAGATATTAACAATACATTAGTCGCATCGGACGCAGTAATTACAAAGACCCTCTAAAGTTACCCTTCGCAACTCCATTCGGAGCTGCTCCGGTGACTGAGGCGCGGATAATGTAAGGGTCACGTGATCATAACGAAATTGACTAATCTAAATATTTTACGCGCGTGATGGGATTACGGCGGCAGGAGCTGGCATGTCTCGCGTTTCTGGACGCCTGCCGTCGTATGTTTGTCGTGTCGGTTACATCGCAAGGGGTATTCATTTCGTTCGGTTGTCGCTTGCGAGAATTGCTGCGCTATCAGAGGATGATCAATTGTCAGTATTCAGAAATGTGTATGTCATTGTGCGTTGCGTGCGTTATTAATATGTAGAACGAGTGTGCTCAACAAAACAACCACAGACTACATATACTTTTTCGCAAATTTTTTTCTCCTTGTACGCTCAGCCAAAGCACAAATTCCATAAAACATATAATTATTTGTGATTTACTGTTGCCGGATATCCCGTGTAAATAATATTTTTTACATAAAACAAGTTAATGATTGAATAAAAGCCCGCCTGATGGTAAGTGGTGATGAAGTCTGAGGTGTTGAACGCATTAACTTATAAAAGCTAAAAATAAATATAATATATAACTTACTTAAATATTGTATATAACATATTAAGGATAATATATAACGAATATTAATAAACTTCATCATGTATCTAATATACATTGTTATATTTAAATTTCTTAAAAAAAAAATACACAACCTCTATAACAATATGAATTAACACAGACAAACACAAAACGTGTGTTTTATTCATTCATTGAGCTCATGCTTGTGATTTTCTCTGTTCAAATTCTATATTATTATTGTTCGATATACTTACCTTATAATGTATGTACCTATAATTAAATTATTATTGGTCCTTTGACCTGCCAAACATTTATCTGAAGATCTTTTTTAGAAAATAAAAATAATTCTTTGCTCAAAATTAAAATTAAGTCAAGATAGTGCGCTAAAAGTTGCCAGTAATTAAAGATTTTCTCGTGAATAATACAAATACAAAACATATTGACTCAAACGATGTAAATACTGACTTAAATACTGATGTAAATACTTATCGTCCGCCGACCGCAGATACTTATCTACATTTCGACTGAATTACGCGAAAAACTAATCGAATCACAAAGCAATCGGACAGTATTCCGCGAACCAGCAAATTCATAGTGACAGTTAATTTGGGAATGCACCGCGGTCCGTAACACATCGACCAAGTAATCTCGCGTATAAAATTGTTGGTGCTTCGTGTTTATGAACGCTTGGTACGCGCATGCCGAAATCATTATAGGTTACAAACCAACCAAAGAATAGAACGGTCTGTCTCTCTACAGGGCACACGTGGCTCCTTGAAACATCTGGAGCATACTTTACCACGCTGCTCCAGGATTCATTTTCTGACTAGAAATCTGTACATGTGTATTATTTAATAATTTACTTTCAATAATTAGTTAAGATTATTCTTAACAAGTTTGCTGATCTGTGTTCCTCTATTGTTGCAGGTTCATCAACGCGAGACGTAGGATAGTTCAACCAATGATAGACCAGTCGAATAGAGCAGGTAACATTTTTCTTATACGTCTATTTTACTCAAGATAAAATCATTTATTTATTATTTTTAATATTATTATTTTATATTATTTATCCACCTGTCACTAAAACAGGTATCTTTTTCTTTTCTGTTTATCTAATCGTGAGGACTTAATTAAAAAGGGTAAACGGATAACATGAAATTAACTTTACATCCATACTAGGGGTCCGTCCCGACTTCGTTCGGGGTGGGTTTAAAGTTAAAAGAAAATCTAAATTAACACAAACTGAGATGTAGATGGCGAATATCATTAATAATGTACCTTTGAAATGCTAAAATATTTTTCAAATAAGTGCCATGATCCTAGAGATTACTCTAAACATACAAATTACCCGTACAAATCAAACATTACCTAACTTGTAGGTATGTACTTTGCAATACACTAGAACAGTATAAGTTCATATTATTGAGCTGATCTTGTATTCACCGAACTCCCAAACTCAATGACGGTGCATCGAACACGTTTCAAAATTCGAAATTGGTGGCCACAACGACTTTGAAGCCGAAAATTGAGTTTGCTGACCGCCTTCATACAGTATGCAGGCTGGCCGCTTCCCGGGGGAGCGAGGCTTTTAGCAAGCGCCGGACACTTATGTTCGCCTGGTACCTACTGCTCGGTATTAAAATGAATTGTTTCTTGTGACGGACAAACACAAACACTTTGTCTAAAGTTGGTAAATTTCATAATAAAAAGATGTTAAAACCGAGCGGTTCCCGATTAAGAAAATGGTATTTATATTCCGTTTGTAATACTGTCCATAAACTGCTGTTTCTTCACCTCATAAAGGAATGTCCACATACGTCGAAATGTAAGTTGGTCGACTAATGAAAACTGTCAGGTGCGCAGATTCTGTCTTTTGTGACAAGTAACAGTTAATTACAAATACGTACATATATTTGTAATCAAGAATTATTTCAATGTTGTCCAAATCCAATTATGAACATAGCTGTTCTATACAGGAGTCTTGGAGTTGTAGTCCACTAGGCCATCACTGCAGGACTAAGATAGATCCATCAAAGTTACATAACCATCAGGGATAATAAATATACACCATTTGTATTGCAATGATCAAATTATTCCTCCTTAACTTCATAATAAATTACTATTCCTTACTCGGTGAAAGTTCTCACATAAAATCAATTCTGTTGACTTCAATCGCCTCGGCAGCAAACAGCGAACATCAAGAGAGTAAGCAAACGTCCATTCTCGTCAACAATATGGGATAGAATTACAAACGACCAATTCCACTTTTACTTTGTAATTGTAGCGTAGCGCAGTCCATAAAACGATCCCCGGGCACAAAAATTCCGCCCGGGTAAGGAAAAAAAAGGACGTCGCAGAAAAAGGGCTTACTCTTGCGAACGGAACGCAAGAAGGGTAAAAAAGAATAATGTCCGAATTCGTTGACCCGTCCCGAACGATCCATCACTCTCCCCTCCCTCCCGACAACGTACCTACCTCATATCTAGATGTGTGGGTATTCCTTGCCTACACGGGATTAGATCTGCTTTTGTCTTTGCAATTTTTGCGAAAACATCGTCGTACACACCGATCCCGCCTTATCGGACTGAGACATTTCATCTCTATCTCTCTTGGTTAATGAAAGCGATTCTTCGTGTTCATACGGAGATTCGAACATTTGTGCTACGAACGAACTAATTGATCGCTCTGCAACTCAACCGTACGACAAATCCAGATAGCTTGAAGGTTGTATTATCTGATCGAGCTATATTTTGATAAACGGCTTTCGAATTTATTGGAGCCATATATCGGAGGAGATACGAGTCAAATTTAACTCGTCCAGCTGAAACACGACTCGCAACAAGAAGCCTCGTTTAACTTTGATGCCAAAGTACCTTCGTAATTGGTTTCCAATCGATATTTTCTCCTCATTACAAGCTCAATCGCAAATAACCGAATGGAAGCATGACGGTGTACACGACGAGCCGTGTCCGTCGACGGCGGACGGTGACAGCGGACCGACGCTCGCATATATACGCGCTCGGCGCGGCCTAATGAATTTATTATAAGGGCATAAATTGCGCTCTGATGCGACGCCATTACCGCGCGAGACTGTAAATTACAATTCGTTCGAGCGTCGGCCATCGCGCTATTTCCAACCAATCGTTTATTCAGCTTTTCGCGCGGATTAAATCGTGATGCTCGGCAGTTTATTAAAAAGGCAGCAACGCGCGTTGTCTCCGCAAAAATACGACTGCAGCGTTATTATGCCGTCGGCTTTAAGAGCGTCCCGATGCTGTGTCAAGTAACTGACAGCCGTTGGGGGGATAATCGGGCGATTTAATCGGATTCGGCGTCACATAATTGCATCAATTAGTTGCTACGAGACACGAGCTGGTCGGACGCCAAGAACGGCCTGCGCAAACTGCACACACCATCGCCGGAGTCGCTAAAAAGGAGTAAAAATATCGACAAATAGCATAGCGGGACGAGTAGGCGCAATCGGAGCAAAAAGCGTGGATTGAGTTGTGGTAGATGAAGCGAGTACCAATGCGGAGCCCGGAGGGGAATCGTTGTACGCAGCGGGAATACGAAAGCGGGCGCCGATCGGAAAGCGCTCTTGGCTCGCTGACCGCAGGAAATGCGGTGGCCATTTTCTTTAGTAGATTGCCAAAACAATTTTCCATATATCGTACTCTCCGGTTTTTCCATTTTCCATCGTCGGCAAACTTGGCGGCATCCAGCGGGACATTTAGGATTCTGCCGCGGCTCCATGACCGCCTGTGCACTACGATGCCGACGCCAAAAACTCCGACGGCTGCCCACTTAAGACAATGGATTGGCTGAAATATTCACGACAAACGCATAAAACTGACCGCAACGGCAAATGCCAAAAAGTTATGTAAAATTGCGTTCGGTGCAAATAAAAAAACAATTTTTGAATTATAAATATTATTTTTTATACTAAAGGTGCAGACTAACTAGGATAGCATAAGCAGTAAACAAAGTGACGAGAAGAGGCCCTACCGAGTCAAGTGGAGCGCGTCTCCGCACAGACTGCGACAGGAAACAATAACGCAGCCGGAGCACGGTACCAGGAAACTATGATTTAGAGAGCGATAATCTTCACGGACGTCCTCTACTGCTATTGTACGAAGCGCCGCTCAGGATCACGACGCAAATCTGCGCGTTAAATTGCACAGTGTATCGCCGAGATGATTTGTATAATCAAAATGCGTTAACACCAAATTTTAAAAAAACTCAACTTCTACACCAGGAATATTTATAAATTAAATTAAGTAAAATCATAATAGTGCAAGTTTAGAAAATGTTACATTACATGTTTATAGTTAATAACAATCTTAACATATTCTATATATTCTGACTGACTGACTGACTGACTGACTGACTGACTGACTGACTGAACGATTCCTCATCGTCGAACCTAAACTGTTGAAGTTAAAATTAGCTAGCATTCGGGCAATGGGATCCTTTCATGACGTCGACACCCATATGGAAGGGTTTTTTTTAAGTTCTACCATTAAGGGATTAAATAGGAATCGAAAGATTATATGTATACCCGAAGCTTTGAAGCAAGCCCTATGAAAAACTGTTATCCTGTACAGCAACAGACGATTATTGATCTCAAGTGACTATTAGGCAAGGTTTGGTAAATTTTCAACAGTTAATATCTTAAAGTAGATAAAAATGTCATATGTAAAACTTATTGTTGTCGATCGATAAATTATCAAACGTATTTATCTATGCAAAACAGTTATTTAAATTCTAGTTAGAGTAAAGTTTCACGTGCGTGAAACAGGAAACGTGTAGAAAAAATGGGGCTCGTCTGAACAGCACTCGGAGAGCGTCTGAGAACTATCAGGTTAAAAAAAGATGAGATCGCTTCGGCGTCGTCGGCAATTGTCGCCGTACATGCGACGTTGAGCTGCCGCCGCTTCCTGGCAAATGGTGGCTGATGGTGGCAGATAAAACTCAAAACGATTGTTCTCGCGTTGCGTTGCGTGTTCGTTTATGTTCGAAGTCGGATTTCATTTCAGTTAAACAGATTGTGGAATTCAATAACATTATTTATTTATTTATTTCATCTTCATTGTAAAACCTTTACAAAAAAGGAGAGCAGCGGCAAACCAAGTTACATAAGTTATTTATACTATTATTAATATTAGAACGGGGTATATCTGTGTATAGATAGTTTTTTTTATTTTATTTTTAATACAGGTACACTTTGTGATCACAAAATTTTTTTGTTTGACTTTCTATCTCTATTACCACGTGATAGAAATAGAAAGTTAATCCATGGGCAGTTTTGGATGATAACGTATATTTTAGTGACTCATATGGGTGATAATGTAGTTTAATCCCGCACTTTTCACCCCTTCAAATAAATCTATTCCCGTGGAATATATCTATACTAATATTAAAATTCTAACTGATTACGGACCTTTATTAACGCAACAGAACACAAAACAATAGTTGTTAGAATTTTTGTCTGTGCGTTTGTTCCAGTTAATCTCAGAAACGGCTGTAAAATGTATCGCAGTAAGCGTCACTTAATACTTAGAGTTTGTTTCATTGCAATCCGTTCATAAATAAAAAACTTACGAATTAATCCAGAAAAATGCAGATGCTTAAAGTAGTTTTTCCGAAGCGAAGCGAGAGCATTTGCTAGTGCGAAATAAAAATATGTATTATATATAACATATTACTTGGTTACACGAGCTGCAGGCAGACTGTCAAAATTTTATTTACCAGCATCTTATATATAATGTCTATTATAACTTCCATTTACTATCCCGAACGCCATTTCCCCGAATCTTTCGGGTCCTTGAATTACAATGTTTCATACTACCAAATAATGAACATAGCAAAGAGTATTATAAAAAAATCGATGGCACTTATTCGAAATGAGTATTCGATACCGCGACTCGAGTCCCGGCTCTCACGAGCAATGGCGCGTGCCACCATAAAGGAGCCACGGCGAAGGCGGAAATCGGCGTCTATAATGGACGAACACCATTAGTTTACGATTGATAATCCCCGTCGATATATTGCCACCGGAAGACATAACAGTTTTGTGGCAAAATTGAGCGCATTCGAATAGCGTTCGCTGCGGGGCCTTTTTGTCGTGTCATTTTGCGTCTTCAAAAAAGTTTCACTACTAGTTTATTGTTATTGCCCATCGATAGTAGGTTTTTTGCATAGGGGCGGCCCGCCAAGTTTCACGATAATTTATGAGTGTAAATTATTGTATAATTATTTTATTACTACAGAAACTTCTAAGCTGGCACGTATAACTAACTCAACGGTGGTGATGTATCCACATCTACTTATACACCGAACCTCAAAGGGGTCGCCTTTTGAAAAAGTGCTGATGACTCGTTCCTCTGTCTTCCTTTCTCGTTCGCTTTACAGAGCATCACTTGAGTTCTATATCAGGTCCTACGCCGTGGCGGGATGCGTCAAACCGTGCCTTTAAATTTTTAGACCATATGTTCCTTTAACAACATCTCTACCTTAATACACTTCAAGTAGATTATCACAATAGTTCAATGGTTGATAACTTCTGACTCAATTTTATATCTTTAGTTCGGTGCCGCCCTCTATGTCATTCGAGAGAAATAATACAACTAGATTATTATTGAAATCCAGTACTTAGTACAATTAAATTGATTATTATAAATCTAACAATACTTATAAGTACATAACAGATCACATTCTATTGTACTTTTACAATATTAAATCTCGATAATTAAAATAATTTCCGAGCGCTGTCATGTAATTGATTTGAATTTTAGTTTGCCGCCTAATGAATCTCAGTTGGAATCAATTAATTTAGCGAAATATTATCACTTACATAGTTGAAGGTAATCTATATAAGGAAACCTGCTCGAAAGTTATTATTATGTATCAATAACACAAATCACCGTCGGAATCGAACACGGACCCGTCAACGCGTCTACCACGCCGCTAGCCGTACGGCAGGCCTAATTAACCGGTCAGTGTTCTACCCGGCAGTGTTCCCGCACGCGGGGCCGAGCGGAGCCTACAGCCCGGAGGCTACGATGGGCTACATGATGGACGGGCAGCAGATGATGCACAGGCCGCCCACCGACCCCGCCTTCCACCAGGGCTACGCGCACTACCCCGCCGAGTACTACGGACACCATCTCTAATGCAACCACTTGTACATGTGAGTATTTATAACCGTGTAATTATATACACGTACACAGCCTTGCCCTAGGATTCTTTGTATTACGGTTGGTTTTACTGCTAAAACGACACATCACGACATGAACGGATGGCGGTGGCCACTCACTACATCGCTCGTTTGTGGGCTAGTTACACAAAAACAAAAAGATCCGAGGACAATCATTTATGTCACATAGATGTGAGCCACGTTTTGGTATCAAATCCGGAATCCCTCGATCGGCCGCCATCGTTCCCAACTAGGTTACAATGTCGACTTGCAGTATGTACAATTTATTTAGGTTTATCAGTATTTGATTAGTCAAAATCGTCTGTCTGCCTTTGTTATTAATCTTCACTAGGTGGAGTTGTTCAAGCACATCTTTAAACCAGATCTACATTTAAACCCGATAGTTCCGTTGACAGTGTGACCGTGTCTGTCAAGTGAGGTTTCGATTCCCACACATAAGTATTGTGAGTGTGCGTGCTTTTATTTTTTTATTAATTAATTTTACAATACCTTTAACCGACCCTAGAACCGTACAATCCTAAATTATCACTATTGAGGACTATTTGGGACTGAAATGAGACAATTTATTGATGAGTGACGTTGTCAACAATAAATACCCTTCTTATCGAAACACAAGACTCGAAGCGCTTTTTACAGTTTTCGTTTTTTTTTATATTACAAATAGCCGACAAACGAGCAGACGAGCCACCTGATGGTAAGTGGTCACCATCGCCCATGGACATCAGTAAGACCAAAGGTATTG
>DWPT01006182.1:0-11639 GCA_018251895.1 Agathymus mariae mariae
TAAATAAGTACATAGGTACATATTGTTTAGATGATTTCTTTTTACATTGCCATGCCTTTTTTGATTGTGTTGAAATAGCCTTAATAATACTTCAAAAAGTAGCCTTCCTGTACCTTTCAAATTTAAATGGGACTGCATGGTATATATTGTTTCCAATAACAAGTACAAATGTTTCTATTTATAAGCGTATTTTATTTTCATGTAGGCGCTATATCACGAGACCAATGTTAATTTTTCTTCATGGAAGCAATGACGTGCACGAGATTCATTTATCAATCTCGCGTGCTTCAGTGTTTTAACTTGCTTATAGAGATAAAGGCGTTCACAGTTTATGTTTTTTACGAGATAGTGGCTGGGTGAAGGCTGCCTTATGCTTAATGCTTCTAGCGACTAGCACCACTTTTTGGAGTCATACCAGGTAGGCACTGCATTGAGAATATGACACTACAATAAATAAAGTCAATCCCTCGTATCCTTTCTTTATTAATACATACCATACATACATACCATCAGAAAACGTGCCTTTAACCGTTAATGTTACCTTTCCGATATTGTTTTATCGGTCAAAGAACTCACAGCAACCAAAGATTCTGCATCATCGGGACTGAGAAGTTGGAACCCCTAAATATAACAGTCCAGCATCTGCTTAATGTCCATAGATCTATAAATATTGTAAATGTGAAAGTTTTTATGTCTGTTAGTCAATCACGCAAGAACGGTAGAACGGATTTCCACGAAATTTGGCACGCAGATAGTTTATAACTTAAATTTAAAATAGAATGTTAGTTATCTGGAAAAATATTAGGTTCCTATGATTATCAAAAAGCTAACTATAGGATGTATCCACTTGAAATTTGTATACATAGATGTGTCTAGCCTCTGTACCATAAGACGTTGTCCACACCTTGTAGTATATAATATATTTCTTTATAAATCCACTAGATTGCATTGTACAGGTGAATGTAGCTTTAACAACGCAGTCAAAGTAGGTTTTGTTTTCATACCCTATTATAACAGTATTTAATTTAACATCATAATACTATAACTATAACTTTTGTTGTTACTCCTACATGCTTAACTTCTCTTTGGACCTTACTTTAAAGAATAAGATTTTTAAGTTGAAGGACCACATGCCTGACCTCAAGTTATAGTTTAGGTATACAATGACTCTAGCAATAGTCAAGAGAAACCGACATACTTTTAGGATATATAAATGGAAAACTGTCCCATGTTCCCACCATAATGACCTGTCTTTGGTTGGCATCATAAGTGCCCTCCAGTGTTTGTCATCACTGCACACTGCGCTTTTCCTCACATTTATCTTCTTAGTGGACGAGCTAAAATTGCTACTGTTTATATGACACAGATGAACAGACTGATGGACATGTCGTTGCATTTATCAGCGACATGAATATATGTATAAACAGAACCACAAACGGTTTTTAATATACCCTCCGATTCATTGATGCGTTTTCGGGTTTGCCCTCCGACTAAGACACGGACAAAAGATTTTTTACTGGTCCGACGAGGCCATTTTATCGTTGGTAAACGTTGTTTTAAAGTTTTTTTTATCTTCACGGTTGGTTTTTAAATAAAACCAACATTTTCAAGCATGTGAGCCATGTTAGCCATGATTCCTATTGCATGAGGATCAATCCGTTGATTAAAGTGACCACCAGTAGCTTCTAAGGTTTGATATTCAATCGAGCCCGATTTTGCTGCTTTGTCAATCATTTTCGATTCTTGTAACCCTAACTGGGACCGCTTCAGAAATTATTGCCATAATGAAATGATGTTATCAGTTTAAGTCAATTGGAAACGCCGATGAGTTTGTATTTATGTTGTTACCAATGCGTCACGGCGCTGAAACTGATGTGCTGAATCGAGCGTA
Organism: Agathymus mariae mariae; assembly: GCA_018251895.1. Taxonomy (NCBI): domain Eukaryota; kingdom Metazoa; phylum Arthropoda; class Insecta; order Lepidoptera; family Hesperiidae; genus Agathymus; species Agathymus mariae. The sequence goes on from DWPT01006182.1 coordinate 1,892, forward strand.
ACGCAACTGTCCTCTTATTGTATTTGTACCCAGAATAGCGTTGCCAGGCGGTTCGGTTTTGGTGGGACTCTCCGGTTTTCAGGAATATGGTGACAGCTTTCGATATAGCCTTGATCGAGATGTCGATATCTCGATTTTTTACTGAACTGCATAGTATATGTTTTGATTGATAATTTTGATAGCAAAAACGAATATGTCTGCAAATTTCATTATGTTCTTTTTAGCTTTCACGTTTTGCTAACTAATAATTTTTAGTAGCTACAGTTTTAAAGTCTTATTTTTGGTAATTGCAATTTGCCATCCCAAATTTGGTATACTGGATCTAGCAACACTAATCGAGACAAAAAATAGATTGATACCTACTGTAACTTTTGTTTCAGTTGTATTTGCATATACATAGCTCAACGAGTAACAGTTTATCTAAATATCTATATGTCTGTTTGAAATAAATGCACTTTGTACAACGTACAATCTTATTTATGATGATGTTTTATTACTTGTAAGTAATGTACTGTACTTCGATATTCCTTGTCCTCAATTTATTTGCGGTTTACTGCAGACCACGAGTTTCTCATAATTGAATAGGCATGAAGAAGAAGACTCAACCACTTAATAATGTAAAAAAAAACATATTTGACCATCTTAAATATTGTTACGTGTCAGCTTACAATGGTTCACGAAAACACCATACAAGATACAAGGGTTCGTGATAACTTTTATGAGGCCATTGGGTGGGCATAGGTCGTCCTTAATTGTCGGTACTTCTATCGTTCCTAGATCCTCGGCACCCGACGGATTACGACTATTTTACTTGGGTTAGAACTTCACTATGCAGTTGAAAACAACGTTGGTCTGTCTGCTTACCAACGTACACGTAACCTCAAAAACTACTATGAGTATTTTAATGCGGTTTTTAGCAAACTATAGAGCGATTTACGAGGTGGTTTTATATCAAGTGGGTGAATATAATTATTTTTCATAAACGATCTCAAAATACAATCCATCAATAAAATTGTTTCTAGTGTCTTGAAGCATTTGTAAAGGAAAGGATCAAGAAATAAATTATTTTGACTGAAATTGAATTGAAATTGGAATAATATTTGATTCGAATTTGGTTTTTACAAATACTTTGATAGTTAAAACAAATCCCTACCGTGAGTGGTTCCGAAAGAAGAAGCGGCAAGAAACTCCCAAAGATTTCTTTTTTCTACTCGCAGTTACAGAACGCACTTACATATTAAAGTCCTGTCCAAACAGTCCTATCCTTAAAGTGATCATCAAGTTTGTCATCTTTCTGCATATTAATGCTTTTGGCTTGATTTTTTAATCATAAACACATCTACCCATTAAAGAGCCACCGGTTTTGCTTAATCTGAAATTTGATACAATCCGTTTAGCCTTATTCCTAGTATTAATTTTGCGAACGTTACACTTATTAAGAAAACTAAAACTATAATACGCGATTGACGAGTTCATGTGATATATATAATATCGTCACATAAATAAGAAGGCTGCATTATCTACTTAGGCAGTGGAGGGTTCCGTAGTTTTGTGTCAGTTGTTAGTGGAAGGTGTAGGTGGATGAGTAACTGATCTACATGTTTTGGCTAGCCAACCATTCGATAAGAACTTCTGTGCACAGCAGTGGGTCCATAATGAATTGAAGCCAGGTAGTAACAATCGACTTAGGACAGGGTGTTGATTTGGACCTTACAGCAGTTTCTGTACATCATAAACAATCTGAGCATGTGTAAAATATAACTGTTCTATACGCTTTGTACACTTGTAAAACTAACAGTATAGGTTTAATCAACTTGATAACAGATTTGTGATAACATTGCACACCTTTTGTATTTTTTCTTGCTATAGTTCTGTGTGGTTTAATAGTTAAAAAAAAAAAAAAAAGTTTTACTGAAGAAACATATGAGGTGGCCTTAACTGTTACTCTATTAAAAGGTAATATAACATAATATTTTTTTTATTAATTTCAAAATATTGTTCACACTCCACGGCATCAAGTGTGCAATAATTAATTTGGTGTTTGGTTAATTTTACGTGCCTTAACTTGATAAATGAACACAGAGTCATTTGAATTGTAACGAAGAAACTGGAATCTGGATTTTAAGTAACCAGGAGCGTTTGTGTTGACGAGGATAGAAAGAACAGAGTAATCTAATGTGCCGTCGCTTGCGGATATGATGCCATGTAAGCTTGGATCCAAGAGAAGAAAACGTACAGCATTGTTAATGAGATGATCCAGCTCGGCAAGAGGACTCACTGAGATCTAAGCAGCAAACATCACCACAATAGATGATCGGAAAGAGCTTGTACCAGATGGATTTTGGTCTCAATTGGAAGAAAATTTTTGAGACGTATGAGGAATGTAAGCGTGGCAGTAACGGCGTGACAGACTCACTCACCCGAGTACTTCAATTGAAAGAATTGTCAATGTAGAGGCCCAGATCTTTGACATTTGAAAGTAGCAAGATTTTAGAGCTCTCGAATAATGCAACCGAGTTGAGATCTGTTTTGGCTAGTTGTCGTTAGTATTAGTATTGAAACCATTTGTGTTATCTGTAATACTGGCTAAAAAAGATAGAGTTGATTGCATTAATATTTCAGGATGCTCGTTAATTTTAGGCAACGTTTGCTTAGCGGAGGGTCATTGATAATTTATGCGTAATAGTGTGAATTATAAGAAATTTAAGTTACGTATCCCTCTATACTGAATATAACATAGAGCGTTTCTGTAGGGAGCTTGAAAAGATTGTAATATTATGTGTGTATATAGACCATCTGCAGGCAGCTACCCTTAGTTTGAATATGCTTTGGAAGAAGTTTTCAACGTTTTCTGGAAGTAAAATATATTTGTATGTTTAGATTTCAATATCGATATAAAAATTGTTACAGAATTAGCAGTTGAGCCCCACAAAAACAGACAATAGGACATTACACTGTTAGAGTAGCTAAAATAAATTGTGACATAAAAACCAGGAAAAGCATTGTATGTTATTTAATAGCATACATTCATTTAAATTACCTTCAAGTAAATTATGCAAAATAAATAAGCAAACATATTCACACCCTCCAGGTGAGAGCCGTAGAGAAATGCAGTAGATATGGTCTAGATGGTCAAGTTGACACGTGATGTCACACCGGTATGCGTTAATGGCGTGTTTACGTGACTATGGATTAAATTCCATTATTCGTACGATCGACGAACTGTTCGGACATCGTGTTCGAATCTGTAGCTATAGGAAAAATAAACATTTTATATACTAACTAGCGGCTCCGACCGACTACGTTCGGGCTTAACTATTAATTATATATATATATGATTATTAAAAACGTATTATAAAATGAATATTTATTATGAAATTGGACAAAAAAATGGAATGTACAGACAAAGAGATATATTGATATATATTTTATATAACCTGTCATCTGCACAATCACGTGTTTTCACTACATACCAATTTTCATGCAGATCGGTCAAGCCGTTTTTGAGTTATCTCGAGACATACAGGAAAGCTCAACAAATTTATACAGTAGTGTAGACTACTTTTAACGGAATTGTCTGAATCAAAAACACATTTATTAAACGCAATAACTACAACTATATACTCAAAATATTATTCTGTAATCCGTTAGTTTAAATACTAATAAATTTTCTAATACGCCGGTGTTCCCCACATCGGACCTCATTAGATGTTTGAAAAAAGTTAAACCGACGAGTTTGAGGGACGAGCGAAAGGTGTTAAACTCCATCTTTCTAACGGCGATTGTCTATAAAAGAATTCGATAGATATTTATTTCTCTACATAACATTTATTCTCGTTCAGTTTTAAGACTGAATGATTCGTGAAGAGAAAACTTTGTACTCCTGTTTCGCGTATGTGTGTCAAACATGTGTTTAGTGTTGTCAATAAAGATATTTTGAAAACAAAAGTGTTACGTAATGACAGTGATCGAATTTCGATCACAATGCCAACACGTGTTTATATTATTGAACGTAACAACTTACGTCAACTTGACTTTACTACGAAGTGAGTAAGTCGTTATAAGTTGATCAATATGTATGTCGTTAACGGATATTCATACAACTAGACAAAATGCGAGCTACAATGTCCAGCGGTGGAACGGATTAAGCGACTTTCGATTATGTGGAAAACCGCTATAGGGAATTCTTGTGACGTCATGTTATTGTAGGACAGTAGTAGCGGTGCTACTACCTACAGCAGACAATGGCACACGTAGTACGTCATAATAGCGAATCATTGTATACATAGCTATATATGTAAGAATATGCGCGAACGCAAATGTTGGGTGACTGGATACACATCGTTGAGGGGGTCATTCGCTCCTGCAAGCCATGTACATTGCACATGAAACTGCAATTGTATTAAAAGGCTACCGATGCGTTTTTACGTGAGAACTGCGGTACAAGTTCAAAATTCTTGCGGGGTACATTATTACCCGCAATAGATACATATATACCTGAAATGACTCACTACGCGGCGATAGATCGGAGCGGCTATTGCGTTTGGCAAGAATTATACTTTCCTACCTGAAGATTGCGATGGAATGTCTTATTAGTAAATATCAGTGCGCAACATCTTATACATCGACAAGTATATTGCATGGAACTTTGAAAGAAGAGATAACACCGCGTCACCTTATCAACAACTAAGCATATTGACGCCTATTCAGATAAAAGAGATATTCGTTGTCGCTGTCAGTTGAGAGAGTCAAGTGTTATGCGATATGCTCAAACAATCGGTTGGTACTGAATTTTCAGTTAATTAGGCTCAAGTAATTATGCTTTACGAGTGCACACGCACATAATAAAGGTGACGAGATCTCTGGTTTTTTATAGGTACATGCACCAATAACACAAAAAAAAGTCAAACAAAAACCAAACATTGATAACATTGAGGTAATTAATGTTTTCTTGCGTCGGAGCCAGTCATGCGCGTAGGCATCTCGTGATGTGAAGACGGCTTATACATTACTTTCTTTTTAATGATGCATTAACCTTGTCTCCTGCCTTCGCTTGTTGCCTTGCCACTAATCGTTTTATTATAAAATATTGATTGTAGTGTACCGAGTAAAAATTTATATAATACTAATAAACTACGCCTTCCGCTAAGAAATAGTACCAAAATTATTTTAAATTAATTTATAACTTTTTTATTTAGGACGGATTGAGATGAAACGAACTTTAAATATTAAATGATGTTTACTCCAATACATTAGAGAATCAACGGTTTTCATCACCAGAAGAGGCTGTCGAAGAGTATGAAAAACATGTATCTGACGTCAACGCGGAGGAGTGGCACAAATGTTTTCAAAATTAATTCAATCGCATGAAAAAGTGCATTAACGCATAGGCAGAATATTTTGAGGAACAATAAACTCATTTTTGACCATTAATTAGTATTTATTTATTATTGATTCCGGAAACTTTTAGTACGCCTCACGTACTATTGTATTTGTGAGCGCAGGAGGTTCTCCATGATGATTAGTTCGCTAGGCCTCTCCTATAGCCTTGGAACTCCACAATTCACAATAGGTGACGAAGGACGGTTGTCCATTTCAATGAAACGTAAACTTTGCAGTCGATAATAATTTAATGCTACCGACTAGTTTCTGACAACAATAGGTTAGAACAATTCCAGCGTAGAAGGAGCTCCGCACACTTTTTTTGCACCCAGACAAAGGAAAGGGGCTACCCTCATATTTGAGGGAGGTGGTGAATGCTCATACATATTAACGCAGCCGGCTGCGCAGGGTATGTGGGACTCCCGATAAACCTAGGGGCTACCTACTAAATACCTCCCAGGGAAGAGGGGCGCTAGCGTGCTCCGCACAGACGAGTGACGCCTTGTATACTGAACGGAGTGAGGATTTAATTATTACTGCGCAGTTGTAGGTAGTATATAAAATAAGTAAGCAAAGTAAGTAAGTAAATAAAGTACATAAAATTTTGTACTCTGACGACCTTGCGGCTACATACTTGATTTAATTAACGTATCTTAATAATTATTACTGAGAGGCATTTTTTGCAAGTGATAATTATGAATACGTCGGTAACTATAAAATATAACGGGCACATAAATTGGTAGCCTAGTTGTTGGAACATCGGTTTCCCTTCGGAAAACTCCATTTCGAATCCTGCACGCTCCTATTTATTTTAAACGACGTGCACATTACGAGTTAATTGTCAAAACTTATACATCGTCAGGCAAACAAAATGTACGTACGTTGGAGTTCTCCATGAAATTTTCAAAGGTATGTGAAGTCCAGGCCATATTGGATAGCGTGGCCGACTATGACCTTAACCCCTTCCGTTCCGAGAAGAGATCGGAGCGCAGCAGTAGTAAAATTATAGTTTATATCAAATAAATGTTTGCAACCCTGCAAATATCGTTTTTTTTATTCTCTTATTAAAAATTCGACACTCTTTACACCGGACAATAGTAAAATGACTGAAGAGAAAACAGTGCAATGAATGTTACCTGTCTGTATTACTTGTTGAATATCAGAACTTGTATTTATCTCATTGGGTAGTATTCTAAAAGAAACGTTGGCGAACTCAGCTACGATTAATACAAGTCTATTTTCGTACACATCTCATTCATAATAGGTATAATGAATTTAAAATGTCACGATTTCCAAACTTAATGGAATCATTCCTTTAATTGCTATTAAAAGGAATAATTGAATTAAAGTTAGACAATCAGTTTTAGAGTCAGGTCAGATCGTACTCACTGAATTTAAAATTAGAAAGCTTTCAGATTATTATAATTCATTTTCAGCCCATATTAAATTGTTTTGCAGTGCGAGAATATATTTGGTTTCGATATTAAAAAGAACATTTATTACATTTTGCAACCTTGGTCATGTTGGCCTGTCATTGATCTTTAAACTATTCTTATTTCAGAATTCTTGTAGTAATATTTCCAATACTAGTATCAGATATGAAATTAAATCCTTTATTGATTGTACAATGGGTTGACTTCATGCCTAGTGGCGTTCTCTAATTCAAATTCAAAATCATTTAATCATGTAGGTATTCTGTAAATACACGTATGCACGTTATTTTTTGCTTCTACAACCGTTTCGGAAAGGTGCTTTAACATTGAGGAGAAGAAACGGCGAAAGAAACTCCTCAGCACATCTTTTAAACAACATAGTAATAACAAAAGTTTAAGCCTGTGCGGAACCGGTTTTGACACTACTATTTCCTGGCGTCCTTGTCATTAATAATGTGACGTTTCAAGATCCGCAGGCTTGTAAAATGCCACAGTAGTTCCGCAGAGATTTTGTTTCACCCTTCCAGTCGCAGTCGCACTCGCAGATCGCAGGTCGATTTCGCCTCGTAGCGCTATCGTATTCGTTAACCGAACACCCTGTAGGCGAACCTTCCCGTTACTTATATCGATTTCCAGGCCTTCCAGACTTTTCTATGCCTTCCATAGAAAGTCAATAACAATACCTCGAAATCGACATACAATAGCGGGCCAGGTAAACAGACCATCTATGCTCATGCATGCCATATTCGCCCTATTGCCTTATGCATAAGGACGAGAATGGCTTGAAGTGTCTGCCGTCTGAAGTGTTTTTTATTATTGTTTCTATTGTTTCTGGCCGACCCTTTCAGAAACTACGAAAGGCCGCCGCCGTCCACTTTTCAGCTAACCTTTCGAGAAGCTTCGTAACACTGCCCCCCTCTTAATTATGTTCGTCCCGAACATTGTTTGCTCCATGACATGGTTGCCAACCTGTCTATGTAGACGATCTCCTTGTTTGATCCGATAGGTCATGTCGTTAATTCTTGTGACCAGTGTATACGGCTCTTCCCACAGTGCTTGCAGTTTCGGAGACTTCCCCTTTCTCCTCAGTGGGTGGTACCAAGTCTCCTTCCTCGAAACCGTGGGCCCGTGCGTCGCTATCGTAACGGGTTTTCACTCTCTCACTGGTTTTTAAACTATGTTCCCGCACGAGGTCGTGTGTCTCATCCAATCGCTTTTGTATGTCCGCGACGTATTCATCGGTTAGTTTCGGGGCGTATACCTCAAATATATTGCTGCATCCTCCTCAGGTCGTTGTTTAGTCGGATTCGTCCGAGTTGTTCCGGGTCCTATCTCAAGAGCTGTCCGACATGCTTTCGTTATTATCATCGTCGTACTTTTTTTTAATTAAAAACATTCAAAACGCCTCTGTTTTACTTCATCAGATTATTTAATATTTAAAAGTAAACAAGATTTTGAAATGCAAATGTGTTCTTCTCACGACTTTAAGTAATTCAACCCATAGTCATGTAAACCGTATCTCTCGAGTCTAAAACCACGTGTGCGGCGAGTTATTTATATAAGAGTATATGTTGCTATGTACAAGCAGGTGTTTACAGTGTCATTTAATAAGAATACACAGCTTATTTCACTTTATTTGTACAAAACGTCGTGGTCACATAGTGGAATTGATATAATTATGGAGCACTTTATGAAATAAGCACGTTTCATGAAATGACGAAATGTCATTTGACAATATTATTAATTGTTAATTATTTTTTTTCAACTTCAGTTCTCAAAATCAATTTTCTACGCTATGAATAAATAATAATAATAAGCTGCAGTGAAGCTAGACAGACAAGGATCTGACTGCATGCCTGTGATGTTAGACGCTAGCCTTCAACCGCTAGAAACCGTAGGACAAATTGTAGGCATGTAACCAGAAAACTACAAGCAAAAATCAACTGTCCACAATGCTTATCGTGGCTCCCTGCAAATGAAAAGTTATATGTTCACGAGCGGATTACTTTGAAAGATTTCGATTGTCGTGCCCGTTTGTGGTTTTTTATAAAATTTGCACTATCATATCATATCATATGCAGATCGACACAAGTTTTTTTAAGATAAATGCTAATTGACATTCTGCGCTCACACAAACAGTCATCAGAAAAATATTGACCATTACAATTGTTTGATAAAATGTATACCTAGACGTTGAATTTATCAAAATCCATCTTCACTACATTGTCAAGAAAGTTTCTTTTTTAAAGTCTTCAAAACAAAAGCTTAGTAAATTAATAATATTTTGCAGGACATAAAGTTGTGGCGACTTATACCTACACTCGCCAACACCAAGTCTCCAAGACGAACGCTTAAGAATTATCTGAATTCAAAATAATTTTAATTAAATATTTTTTTCATTTGCGCTGTAAAATAGTCATTTCATAGAAGATTTTTGCCCAGAAAGCTTTATGATTAAAAACCTTCATCCATTTGGAAGTTGCACATGTAGAAGGAAAACCAAAAGCACTAGTGAGGAAAAGATCAACTTTCCCCAAGCTAACACATGGAGAAGTCTACTTTTTGAGCAAATGTATTAAAAAAAAAACATTTTTTTATTGTACAATAATATTGTATTATTATGACTTGGTCCGGTACACTTATTGCATTACATCCTCCGCGCCGCCACGATTCAGCTGCCATAGTCGACATTGCAGCACACGCGCGAACCAATTTACTTTCGCTCTGTTATCACCAAGCATGTTTATTTGTAAGCGCGTATGTGATTTGTATTTTGAATCATACGTCGTTTTGGATCGAGGTAGGGCCACTTTTTGTGTGGATTTTGTTCTGAGTTAGACTTCCTGACTTATTATTTACTAGCGACCCGCCCCGGCTTCGCACGGGTGCAATGCTGATACTAAATACACTACAGAAAAACTGTGAACGTTGTA
>DWPT01006183.1:0-11638 GCA_018251895.1 Agathymus mariae mariae
GGTACAAATTAATACACGAATTTTAATATATATATATATATATATATATATATATATATATATTTCTGCACTACAATAATGTAGGTGTTTTTTATGCCTGCGGTAATTTTTCTGTAGTCTGTAAAAAATGTTGACGTGAATGGCCCTTTGCACACCTTTACATACAGACACACACGAGTAGATGGTAACGGTTAGGATGGGATGTGTTGTAAGATGATTTTGAGTGCTTTTTTTTAAGTTGTTGCAACTAATTAATTATATAATTAGGCATTGTGATGTAACATTAAAAACAAAGTGAATCGAACCATTCCGGGACATTGCGGGTCACGGTACCATGATCTAATGTTGTAGCTCAAGTTGAAGTTAATTAAATATTGATAGGTCCTTCCGAACCGGTGGGGTTACTTCTTTGTCTCTCATCGTTTCAGAGGAAATCCTTGCTAGTTTCTTATCCTCCGCTTACTTGAATATGTACGAGTATGCTTGAATCCGGTGGGTAAATTTTCTTACACTTGGTCTGCTTATGAACGGATACTGTCCAAATTTTGACAAATAGAAGTAAAATATATTGTTTCACTGAACTCAAGAACTTCAGATTGATCAAATTGAATCTCAATATAATCAGAGCCTTGATTATTATTATGGAGACAAAATTGCGAGTAAAAGCCAATTAAAGTGAAACATGTAATATTTTTCAAGTTGTAATTTAGCTCTAAAACAATTTATCATATAGATTAACAGCGAAACTAGTGCGGTGAGCCACGACACACAGCATTATATGCAAGTGTATTTTAAACTCCTACATTTTTGGAGCATTTTGTTGCATGTGAATCACCGTTTTATTTACCCCTTTGCAATGGCTCCGTACACTCTATTTTGCATTGTTTTTTGTAGTGATATGGAAACATATTGTTGTGTAGTACGAGGACCGTTATTTTCGAGTAAATTTAGATTCGAGTGTGATGCGGTTACAACTTTTTATTCCATTGCAGTAATGTGAAATGAAAGTTATGGTTTTAATGTGAAACCTTTGAAATAGGTTTACCTTTCAAAGAAAACAAATTCCTCGCGAAAATTGGTTCGCTCTTCTCATCAACAAATCCGCGGTGGTCGAGGAAGTACTCGAAGTCTTTAATGGTAATCTTCTTTATCAAATCCAGGTCTCGAACGACTAGCATTGGATTCAGAAGTTCATATCTCCCAACAAATCTGCGAGGAAAAATAATGATAATTAATTCGATTGGTAAATCTAAAAATCCCGCAATTTTATAGAACTCACTTTTCTTCAGGAAATTTAAAGTACAACTCCTCCATGTCACCAACGAAGTGCCTTTGTCTTGTGAATATTCCAAGCATATTGCCGATTATAGGAACGGGTCTGATGGTTTTGACTCCATAACTGCTGAACTTGGAGTACACTTGACGGAGGTACAGCGCCAAAGCCGCGAAGAATGCCACCACCCATATGACTAGAAGCATTATCTGGAGACAAAATGGACGCCGATATTAGAAGTTAAGTGTGCTTTTCATATTATTATTATTATGTTCTTAGCAATATATGGTAAAAACGTCCTTCCTCTGAGTACAGTGAGTTATTTATTTGTAATATACATTCTTAAAACAAATACTTAATTTGATAATTATTTTATTTGTATGTGAACTAAGTCTATAGCGCAGTTTAAAAAACATACTTCTATCTATATTATCGGTATTTACAAATACACAATATGTCCCAGCGCACCTATGGGCTCGTCGGATCAGTTCATAAAGTCAAAGGGACTACGTTTTCTTTCATCAACATATTTTTTAAAGTTTGCTGCCTGAGAAGGGTTTAATAGCAGACTCGATACATAAATAATATTTGTTTGGTTACAAAATTTATCCTGTTACTTCCGCAGTAAACTATGTTTAAGCTTTGTTGTTCTGAGAGATCTTTAGTCTCCGGGTGTATGATACAAATTGCACGATATGTATTTGCAGGTATATTTGCTCTTTAATCAATATATTATTTAAAAAACTTAAAACGTGTTTATATCTATAGCTCATACGCTATCTTATAGATTTTATCTGTGGATATACACATGCATTGCGACACATTATTTAGGCGGTTGTTTAATTAGCTATAAATATGTAAGTTTCGATTGTAGTAGATTAAAAACTTAGAAGATAAAATGGGATATGAAACATTATCTCGTAACCAACTCTCGTTTATTATCCCTCATCAAATCAGAAGCACGTTGTAATATACCTAGACGATGGAAACATTTTAATATTTAGTATCATTATGACGTAAAATTGTTAAGGTATATAATAATGTCCGCTTCCGCTAGCAACAAATAATACGGTTATCATGAATCACTCGGACACCAGCTGGCCGGCTAACCTATTAAAGTCTAGCTAACTTGCTTCAGACGGACGGTCGCTGCACTCGACGTCTTCGATTAATAGCCGACAAACTTCAGAAGTTTGTAGAAACTGCGTTATACTAGGAGTTGGATTGAGTGTAAATTACCAGGAAAGTGAAGTTGTAACAAGCCACATTATCTGGACAACGATGAGAATGAAATAGGATCGTGTGTAGAAAATTTAATAAATTAATTTATTTAAGGAAAAATATGTTTAGCAATCATGTTCATCGCCTCTGTCTACAGAGGTAACACATTGGCGACGTCGATGATGTTGAAGATGTACGAATACATGGGAGACGGTGGTCACTCACCATCACGTAGCCCGTTTACTCGCTTACCATCTCTTACAGTAGACATTTTTTCTTCTCGATGGAAAAGTTCCATGTACAATTTGTCCAGATTATTATAGGCCAGCGATCTATTATGGAAGTAGAATACATTTACATGTTGCGGCCTTTTGGCCGATTCTTTTAAATAGTCCGTTACTTTTGTTTTTGTTTATATTTTAGATGTTTCTACCAAACGAATAACAATATATCTGAACGTAGGCAACCTATAAATAAATGTAAATAAAAATAATAAAGTCACCGATCAAATAAGGAACTTACTATGAACAAACTCACAGACTTCTTGACTCACATGATTATCGAACACATTGGAAATGAATCTACGGAATACGAAAAAATATTGTCGCTGAGCGACGAAAAAGTCGGGATAATGAAGAGGTTACAAAATAAATCTACAACGTTGAAACAAATGTTAAAATGTCGGTCTGAGTTTTTGACAATTTCAAAAAGCTTAGGCTACAGGGCAAACGCTTAACCCGATCGGATTTGTTTTAGGCTAAAATTGTAGCTGACTAAGGCGTCCAGAAGAATTTTTCTCATATTTTTGATATCATTCTTCGTTCCCAAAATATAAAGCGCCAACTTTTTTACAGCTCTCGTAAATACGCGTCTTTTGAGCCTTTTTTGAATATCATATCTTCACAATTCTCCGAGATATAAGGGGATCGCACTTTTTCGTGAAAGCGGGACCTATACTGGAGCGAACGAAAAGACATTTCCAATGTCAAAAGATTAAAAATGTTCATACATCCACCCACTCACATCACAAACATCCCTGACCCGAGACCAAACATTGATCTGTCCCATAAGTGTAACTTTTTCATTCAGCCCTGATCGAAACCCCTCGTTCAGCAGTCGTCCGACAGTCACTACCGACTGGCTATCGACTATTAGGTGTGATCGCTCAGTAGACTTCAATTTAAAAATAGATTGAAACGTCTACGTAAACGAAGTTGACGGCGTCTGTTAGTTATTATAAAATTGAGCCCAAATGTTTGTGCAATTTGGAGTTGTTATAATCAGTAGCAGACAGACCGGTTGAACATATTACGCAGTATGCCGACTACATTGGAGGTGAATGACGGCGAACAACTAATAAAGATGTTTGTTTTAGGACTGATTAATTTAGTGTTCACACCGATAACATAACCTTACATAGTTTTATGATATTCAAACCGTTACAAATTTTTTTAAACTATGAAGTGAATGAATTATAAGGCTTGTGAAAAAGTGATTTGTAAAGAAAAAATATTTTGTTTTTAACTGGATTCAAAAGAGGTGAAGATTCTACAGATATATTCGTTTGTATGTATTTTTTGTGTATATACTCTATGCCATCACCATGACATGAACATGGAGCTATAACTCCATTGTTCACGAACCGAGTTTGATGATTATTTATGTAGTGTATACTAAATGGCTCGTAGTGTCCTATAAATATGGACTGTCTGTCGTATTAGTATAATTTTGTATTTTTACATTTACATGCAATTTTGTTTGACACGGTGCTTTGTTTAATTTTCATAGTTTTAATTTATTTGGTCAAATGGTGAGATAGAAGATATATTCATCAAATCTATAATTAGGCTCTGTAGCACACTGACGTTACGGCGAGGAGGTTCCATATATATAAATAACGTCATGATGTTGTCATTGTGTCAAATAAAAATAATAATAACGCTATATTCGCTTCACTTGTCCGACGAGCGCCTTAACTCCGAGCGCTGTTTTGCATAACAATATAAGCGCGAGTTATTTGATAATCGAATATCAACTTTGGTACTTAACCACAAGTTGGAGGTTGAAATAGCATCATTATTATACCTATATGATTGGATTAGAAAAATATATTTCATATTCGGTCTGTAGTGATCAATAAAAAATATTAATCGAAATGAGATCATATAAAAGCATATGTTTGAAAAAAAAAAACCGGAACCGGTTTGTTGATATAATATGTTTTTGTGATTAAAATTGTTAAGGTGTGAAACATTTGTTTTGAACAGCAGTCGTAGCTGTTGTTAGTCAGCGGTGACTTGTCAGCGGTGGTTTGTCAGGGGTGGTCGATTAGTGTCTGTCAGTAGGGGTAGCCTAGTGGTTCGGACTCTTGACAGTGGTTGGACACAATGTTTGGTTACATGATTCAAAATGCATATTAATACATAATACACAGTCATATCAAGAAACATTAATTATATTTTTTTCACAAATTACACATACAAGCCACGTTAAGTATTGATTAAACTTACTGCTTATGAATGTCGATTCATCCACAATAGATAACAAACTTTTTTTTGTTTTATCACAAAATATAAACAGATTATATTAAATACTCGTTCGTATTGTTTGAGAGAGCAGTACGTGTTGCCACTTAGCAATCTTCACAACTAACCTCGGCCAAGGCTGTTCGAGGTATATAAATGAGAGGCATTCAATTCAAACATGTCTTAAATTGTTTGTTTTTTATCTTGCTCAGTGTTTTCAAGTCTGATGACAATAATGAACACGATCGTTGGATAAATAATAATTTTAGAAAACTGTGTATTTCACAACATTATTGTATTGTGCGGAAGACGATATGAAGATTAAGGATGTGTGAATGGAGATCAAGAGAAATAGAGATGTATGGAAGGAGAGGACACTGTGCCGACCCCGAGTGATCGGGACGAGGGCCGGGAAATGACGATGAGTATTTCTCTATATAGAAACGCGAGAACGATGGCACAATGAAAAAACGAATATGACCGAGAACCAGTAATAAAGTAAAAACTAAATTATTTACTTAGAATTTAACTTATACGTAGGTAGGTACTTGCGATTAATAAATGATAATAATTACACACGAGGATTACCTGTGTTGTGGGCAACAAGCTATGTACACAAATATATATTATTTACAAGTGATCTGTACTCACTATCTGTATGTATCTGTGGACATTTACTGCGGTAAGAACTGACTAACGAGCAGACGCGCTACGTGGTAATAAGTGGTGAATAGATTTTGAACGGAATTTATGTCGGTTTGTATATATTGAAAATAATTTTAGTTATTTCTAGGGATTAGTAGGAACTCGATTATTTAGATAATGATTTATTTTATTTTGTCTTCTCTGCCGGTTAAGGTACATTTGTAACGCCAAAAATATCAATACGTTGCAGGCGAAGAAGTGGGGGATCCCCTTATTACTGACACACCGTTATTGAAACCGAAAAACTCCAAAGTTTCACGTTTGATTTTAGTAAAGTAGCTAGCCAAGTAGGTAAAACTCCATGCGCGAGCACTGCAGGATTGAACTGAGTGTCACACTCGACTGTCCACCTCCAATGGGATGCGCTGCCGTCCGGCGCCCGGCACGCGACGCACCACGAGTACAGGATGACTTTGACTCGAACGCGAATAGATCCTTACACTTGAACAACACCTTTCATATTTCACCAAGTGTTTCGAGTATTGCATTCCAGATTTGCAATTGCACGATTTGCAATCAATTTGCAAGTAAACGAGTGTGAATCATACAACATATTGTCCGCATTGAATTACATTTGACAGGTGCGTATTATGTTGCAAGGTTTTTGAATGGAAATATTTCATCATAAAAATTATTGCACAACAAAGGGAACGGCAGTGAAATCATCGCAGACAATATTTATTACGCATTAAAGTGACAAAATTAATGGTTGAATTTAAAAGTATATATCTTTGTCAGTTTCAATGTTATGGTACCATTTGCGATTGTTACACTGGAATGTAGTTTGTATAATTTATATATAATTATATAGTAATATATGACACTGTTGAATAGAGTACATATAATAATGTTTGAATTGCTCCTAAACAACGTGGAAAGTTATCTACATCTATAGTAATATTATAAAAAGAGTGTGAATTTTGTAAGTTAGTGTATATGCGGAAAGTAATTTACATAACCATAGCACCTACTTGAAAAATTCTTTAACCATTGAAAAGGTACATTATTCTGGATGAACGTTATCTATGTATATCAGGTGTATATTTATAATAATGAATTGTTGGACTCTGACGAAATCGAGATAGTTCATCTCACCGTTCGACGTCTACGCTGGTGTATTTAGGTAGACAAGTTCCGTAGGTTCCGATAAATTTTAACAATATAAACGTTCAGTCTGTTATGCTGTCTTAAGAACTCGCGTTATTTGAATTGACAATAAGCTTCACCTTTCGTAGCTCACGAGAAAAGACCGATTTATTCATTAAGAAAATTTTCCGATTAAATAAAACACTCTGACTTATGCTTTCTAAAGATAGACTGTGAATTTATCAAGTTAACAATTTTTTTAAGATGTTTATCTGACTGGTGCTAATTTCGTGATTCCTATATTTATATAATATTCAAACTTATGAATGTTATAAAATATTTCATTTTCCTCTATTTTTTTTATTACTTCCGAATTCCATTCTTTATATGGAATGCAAGAGTGGCCAGCTTGCGCAGAAATTGGAGTCTTTTCGCACTGAGATATCTCAAAGTCGTACAATAGTCGATACAACATTACCTTCTACTCACGTAGAGCGAAGCGGGATCCAGAAGTAACAACATTAGTTCGCTATTATTATGGAAAGATTGTTTGATTAACGTGTGAGTTGAAAAAAAAATTATGACACAGATTCCGTAAACAAAAAAAAAAAATAAAGAATGAGTTTATCAGGAAATTATTTGCGTCATTATTTGTTTCTAAGTCAACGACCCTAAAATAAAGGGAACCAAAATATAGAGCAAAGCTAATAATATCCAAAAATGTTTGTTGTCACAGAGTGTGTCGTCTTTCGAATTGATACAGGGCCCTACGGATTTTAAACCTAAACGTACACGGTCGGATTTACAGGTATTATCGTTATGGCGGTCTCTTCATGTGACATCACCACCTGCTACAATTTCTTGCACCCGATAAAAGTTGTTATTTTTTTAAACTCTATTAGTTGAGGTATTTAAAAATTTTAATTAGTCCATTCGTGTTCTCTTATTGTTAACCATTCACTTTTTCGTATCAATCCAATCCAATTTCTTAATTTTTTTTTACATAAAATGTGCGGTGGTTCTTGAGATTACTTTCTGCATTTACACAAACTCCACAAATTCGCATTCCCTTTATAGTATAGATAACAAAGAGAGAACGTAACATTCAAGAAAAGGGCGCACACGAGAATATTTAGCATAAAAGACTCATTCTGAGCATTTATTTTAACTTCTGAAAATAAAGGAGTTCATAATATGTATAATTCAAAATAAAAACATTATTTTTTTATAAAAAGCAAAATAATAAAAGTGTGACGAAGAAACTACGATATCAATGATAACATTAAATGAGACCGATTAAACCGAGGATAATGGCTCGTGGTGTCCCAGCACCGTACAATAATAATTTTAATCAGCTTTCTAGTCTATTCCCGGATAGAGAGGATTATTATATACCAACATCGTACATTATTTTTACGCAAACCGAACTAAAATGACGTATAATCGAGAAGACTGAGAACTTTTAAATATAAGTTTCCTTTTTATACATAACAAGGTTAAAAACAAAATAAGATAATTAAAACATTGCAAATCATTGTTTAAAAACAAATTGTCAATATTACAAATGAATATTGCATGTTGGAAGAAAACTTATTTTCTATAAAACTAAAATATTAAACGTTTCGTCTGAATAATTTTGACACGACATCGTTTTTACTGATTTCAAAAAGGAGGAGGTGCACCATTTCATGATGTTTCAAAAAATGCGATTTTCATCGAATTCTCTACAGATGATTTTCATCTGAACTGTGTAAAAGGTGACATTCTTTGAATGTGTTTTATGTTTAACATCTATAAACAAGCAGATTAACAGCCGTCTTACGCTATACGCTTTACGCTTACACAATCACACCCTCACTGTAGGATACCCCGTGTTGCAGCAGGCATGGACATACACTAATGTGACATCACAAACAACCATGACCCGAGAACAAACATTTATTTGTCAAATATATGTCTTGCCGGCCGGAAATCGAATTTACATATTTGTATGGGGGGTCCGCAAGAAGTAGCCGGCTAATCAGGAATCTTCTTCTCATTTCTCTTATTTCCTGGCTGACAACGCATCAGTGATACCTTTGGTCTTGCTGATGTCCATGGGCGACGATGACCACTTACCATCAGGTAGCTCGTCTGCTCGTTTGTCGGCTATTAACATAAAAGAACCCAAAAATTTAGACTAATATTTATAAATATAGATATAATCCGTGAATTATTAAGTATTAAATTAAATAAATAAACAACCTCAACTTTGGTAATATTAGTCTAGTCTTTGGTAAAAATAGATCTTGTGAAACTCTAAAATAACTTCCGATATTGGTGCGATTAAGTATATATTTAGATTTAGAAAACGGTGAGATGCAGCCTCTCAAATGACTATTAAATAATTTTTGTGATAAGAAACATTTACGTCGCAATATATTATTTAGAGATAAAACTATAATCACAAACATAAATAACACTTAGGATAATATACTCAATTTGCACACACGTAACTGCGTACGTCTGTTACAGAACTTGGTAAATGAGTTGCTGCACTTGTTCTACAAGAGTGAGTACCTCGCTAGCTCTCGGTACTTAATTTACGCAGTGAGAGTACTAAAGTAGTATACGAAATAACCGATTACAGCCGACGTAATAATATGAGACAAATAATGCAACCGACTTGTAGTGACATCTAGTACTGAAATCAATTATTATTATTACCATGTAGTTTATAATGAACCGCTTAAAAATGATAAAAGATGGCGTCGTCAAGCGCATATCAAAGTATCAAATACGGTATGATGTCAGGATTCTAATTAATAATCCATGTAATTCTTCACTGGTTTATTACATAGGATATTTAACGGGTGAGTTTGCGGAAAAAATGTAGGAGCGATTATACTCAGCAACGTGACGACGAAAACTGACTGTTAACACTTTACTAGTCTGTGTAACGTGATGGCAAGCGCTTGCGGAATACTCTGTACTGGCGGCCTTTTACGCGGGCTTGCTACATATTCCCTTCTAGTCCAGGAGAATGCCCTCGCTCCGAGACTGGCAGCCTGTCAGCTTTAATTGGTTGTCCGTGGTTCCTTTTATGGATGACGGATTATGGAAAGAAGTCATCGCTACTTTGGTTCGGGTGCGATCTTAGGTCTGATATTTTCAGATAACTATATCAGGCTACCTATACTTGTGTAAGGTATAGGATTGACCTTTTCCTTAATTTGGTAAGATTCGTCGTGACGTGGAAATAATTTAGGTTTCGGTAGGTGTGACGACGCAGGGGATCAACATACTGTTTTGTCTTATCTTTTAAATGTTAAAATTTTCACAAACAGCCGATAATGCTAACTATCGGAGATACATTGTACAAAATAGCACGAAGCTCGTGATCATCCTCTGTGGGTGACCGCATTTCTCTGCCAAAGAATAAATAAGCAGATGACTTACCATTGATACGACGTTTTGCGCCATTCCGAGCGAAATAGATCATTGGCAACTTCTTTGGCCATGAAGTGTGATCATTAGATATTTACTAGCCAGAGAAGTGGTTGGTGCTAATGGACACAACCGTCTTTTAACACCGCAGTGAAGTTTTTGACTTAATTATTTTTCTGGTTATCTTCGCCCTGCAATAAAACTATTCCTAAGGCGTAGTTATTTCAGCCATGCGCGAAATGAAAAGTCAGCTTGCACCAATAGCGGAGCTGTGCTCAATAATTGCTCCAGCTCATTAAAAGCTTGGGTTTGCTCTAATCTTCATACTCAGATCTGAGTTATCATGGTTTTACAGCTTAATTATTCAGCAATCTTCGAAAAAAATAGAAGGGAATTTTCGTTTCATGAGCACGTCTGCAAAAATGGTTTGAGGTGCTTCAAATTATCTGAGACTTTCATTTGGAGGACAGCACTCACTTTTTCACAATCAGTAGATGCACCGTTCTATGTCACGTTACGTGGCTGACATATTTAAGATATTTATTTTTCTCTAGCAGAAACACACTTCTTTCTATACATGGAGCTTAAACTCTGCATTTCATTTGAATATTGCATTCTTGCAGGCATGCTTTTAGATATAATTAAAAAATCGTGAAAATATGGTAATATGGTAACGTTTTTTGACGTCGGGTAGCATCGTATAGGATCAATGAGGCGTTGAAAGGTGGCAGGCGCGTTACGTCAGTCAAACAGCATTCTTTTAAACCGTTAAGTACCTAAAGGGCAAACGACAATTGATTTGTCGTTATCGGCTACATCAACATAGTCAACCATCACTTGCCAGTATATTTAACATACATGTTAAACAATCCCGTTTTATACTCTTCATATTATAGGATCATCGATGAGTGGTATCGGATACGTGTCAAAATTGGTGGTAGCATTTAACGTTTATAATTAACGCTAAACCAATGATAACATTTAATTTACTTTAGATTTAAACTCTAAGAGAGGTAAGGTAAGGAGGTACTGAAATAGGTGGGTGCTCGTTTGTTTCTATACGGTGCTCGGCGACGGTGCCGGGTCTCAACTTGTTTCACATGAGTACCTACAGCATGGTTGCACAGACTTATGAAGACTAGGGGCCACTCGGGCAAATCATGAACTGATGGCGAGCCGGCCGCCAGAAGTATAGGTAATTAAAGACAATTAAGAATTGATAATAATTTATTAAAATTCAAAAATAATTTATTAATTTGAAGCGTGGCACTGCATAGTGCTTACAATCTTTTTTATATTTGGCTCAAATTTTCGTGTAGCAACATGTAAAACTGCTTCCAAACTTTCATTTGCAAGGCGGTTTCGATTTTTTGTTTTATTATTATTTAGTATTGAAAAAGTT
>DWPT01006184.1:0-11638 GCA_018251895.1 Agathymus mariae mariae
CGTGTGTATGTCATTGAACTCCTCCTAAACGACTGGACTGGATCGATTTTGATGAAAATGTTTGTGTGTTCAAGGGGTTTTCTGAATGGCTTAGATTCACAATTTGGTCCACTGGAAAATGTTTGTTTCAAAAATGGAAAGTTTATGTTGGAAAATTTCTAATTAAAGACGCATGTACAGGACGACGTCTGTCGGGTCTGCTAGTACTGCTAGCTAATTTAAAGAAAATAAAATTACTATATTGTGTCCGGCCAAGTGTATAAGAAAATAAAAAAGTGTACAAGTAGTTTACAAATGAAATTAAATGTATAAAGTTTTCAACTGACATACTTTGTTATATTATCCGTGTACGAAGCAAATACAAAAATAAAATACAAATCTTAGCAATCATGTAAATTGCGTTCACGCAAAATCTAAAACCCAAATCCAAGTTCAGGCATTATTTTTCTATGTAAGTAGAATTAAATGAGTAATTAATAAATCGATAATTCATTTAAGTTTACTCAGAATGGTACATGGTACAGTTAATTAGTCAGTCGTGGTAGTGCCAAACATGAACGGTATGTACGAAATCAACGGTAATCGCTTTAGTTCTATTGCCTCCTCAGACGCATTAAATCACGATTATTATTGCTTAGACGAGTCTCCTTACTCCATGTTTAATTGAGCTCCCTTAATAAACTGATTGTGCAACCCTGCACTGATATTACCATCTTGAGATGGGAAATAAAAAAGTATCTACATATCTGCTATCTGCTACAAAATCTAATCCTTAGATCCTAAGGGGAATGAGGGATTAAGTGTGATTTTGAATTAGTAACTATATATATCAAGCAGTTACAACTCTTTATCCTCACTATTTAGTTCTGATGATACAGAAAATTCGTATTTATTTTTGTTATTGGTGGTCTTATACAGGTACCCAATGCCTGGTAGCAGATTTGTTGATTTCATCTCACCTTGGGAACCTCTCCGGCCTCTGCGTTGATATGAATGTATTAGTCTCCTATCCGTAATGGCCTGTAGGCTAGTCCCAGGTGGATTCTAAAAATGTCCTGATTTTGGTTTCCTCACAAAGCTTTTAATCAAACTAAGCTACCTTCTTGCCACGAGTATCGTAAAAATGACAACGAGTCAGTCAGGTCTCTCATCTGTGCTCGCTAGTAATGTCAGGACGATTATCGCCACCGCATTTAGGAGCCTAAAAATCTGCAAAATTTAGGAACAATAACATATTATCCATAGACGTTAAACATATAATATTTGAAGTATTGTAGTTTCTTACTGCTTTATCCTGATAATGCACAGGCGTTATACAAACTAGAGAATTATTTCCCCCTAACGTGGTTAGACTGTTAGTTGGGCTACTTGGAAGACAAGTACTTTTTAAACTTCCGCTAATGCATGACAATGGATATACCAATGGACAGCCGGATAAACGACGTTACGAACCATTTTATCATAGTATTAGTTCCTACAGGGATTATCGCCAAATTCTCATAAAACGTTCATTCACAATCCACTCCAATTGAACAAGGTCATTCATTAATATTTTCGTAAAAGCTTCTCGAGATAAATAACACACGACATTATTTGCGTGTTGGACTAGACGACACAACAACACATTTTCTGATTAAGCCGGGACGGTCGATTGTGGGCAATGGCTAGCGGGCCCGTCGGCAATTAATTCACCCACCCTCCCTCGTATTCTCGACAATTACTATTGTTCTTCTAGGCATTAAAAGACATACACTGTCTAATCTCTTTAATTAGTACTTACATTGGAAATTGTGACTACAAAGTAGCTTTTCGTATAGATAAATAAAAATTAACAAGCTTATCAACAATACGGTTGAATAATTCAAATACTGATTAACTAGGAAGGTTCAGCGCAAGCAAACCGTCTGATAAAAGAGGTGACCATAAATTGTTAGCATTTGTAACGTAAATATCATGTTTTCCCAGTGTTTTATTGATAAAATATATTATCCATTCATTACTTCATTATTAAGTCACACACGCTATTCTAAATATATAAATGTATCAATTAATTCTCTCTAATGACATGGAGTGCAGCACTCATCGAAGGATATTAAAGTAAATTGATTTTATACTGTTTGGAAACGTTCATTATGTTGATTGTAAGTTGTATTGTAGTATACTGTTGTGATATTCTACGCTACGTAACGCTAGGTAAGTAAGGTTTTTTTCATGTTTATAAAGAAAAGCTGCACCCAAACTAAAGTTTTAGTTTCCAAAAATATTGAATTTCAAATAGGAATTTTTATAAGTACAGAAATAGACAAAGGCTTTTAATTATCACTATTGCTTTAACAATAAACCAGCAATATCCGACCGTAAAATGACAGAGCGAATTGTCATGGCAACACCGTCTGCAAATTCGATTGGAGTAACACATTTACTAATTAATTGAAGCCGGTTCGACGGCTCGAATTGGCGGATCTGTTAACAGAAGAAAATAAATGAACTCCGAAAACTGCTAAAGATACATAAGACATGTTCTCGTATGTTAGAACGCATAAGGATGAATCATAAAGAAAGATTTCCTGATACATTTATAGTAAAAAACGTTTTATTATACACGGTTTTGTTGACTTCGTTTTCATTAAAAATAAAGACCCAATCTTTAATGCAGGATCGCCTAATTCCACGAGAGTATGCCGCCTTGCATGTATAGGATTATATGTGTTGGTTGAAGGTTGACCGTGTGTGTCTACATGTAATCGTCTACATCGGGAGTTATTACCCAGAGAAAATAAAAATCCGAATGACAGAACGTATACTTTTAATTTCCGACTTGATCGAATTGATTTCTCGCATTCGTCACGCTCGTATACAAATCTGCAGTCATCGCCGATCACATTGACAAGTTCCTTATACTTGGGTAAAGCTCCGCCATACCCAACCGATTTTTATGTCTTATAAGGGTTTGAAGTTGATTAGCATTTGAATAGTGAAATTCGCATTAATATTGGTTTCAAAACAGCTTTTGGGTTATTTATGGACAAGTTAACAGAAAAACTTAATAAAAAAAGACTTGAATTTTCTACATCACACTTCAAATAATTTCTTGTTGTCTTCATTATAATAGTTACAAAATTTATAAGAGTATAAAAATTTTGTAAATTTTAATGGAATACTATAATTTGTAATACGATTTTCTCCATGGCAAGAGTGAAGAGACATTATAAGCTTAGGCACATTACCATCTTATCTTGTAACAGAACATACTGCAGCTGTGGTTGTAATCAAGCGCTAACTAATCATAATACTGTCATTAGATTTTTAAGAAACCATTTATATTTTTGTATTGTATGACACATAAACTCAGAATTCCCTTACAAAATTTGATTGTCAGTATATAAAATCGTTTAAAATTATAATCAACAATTTTAATATTATTTATAAGTTAAATGGTAACACAAAATACATTAAAGAGCAGTTTGTCATTTAATTTATTTTATGATAAATATCGCCGTTCAAAAGCTGCGTATCCAATGATTTAATACGAACCATTCATCATTTTTGTTCAGTCTGTGAATGCTGACATTTTTTTGTTCGTTTTGCTTAACGCTTGAACGTTTAATTGACAAATTCTTTACAAGTCTAATAAATAACCGTTTTTAAGCCATATTTTATACAAGCCAACACAATAACTCGATATAAATTACGTACATTAATCCTGTCGAACGAAGGGTTTACATTCTAGTATATTACGTTTATGATTTATACACATACACAACGCGAATATTGCAATCCTCACATACGCAAATGTCAATATACTTGTTTCCGCACATATGCAAATGTCAATATACGTTTTTCCGCACATACGCAAATGTCAATATACTTGTTTCCAATATTCGCGAATACGAATACGAATCCCAATTCCTCGATTCTATGATGTAAGTAAAGTGCACATGAAGCTTGAAAAACTGGAAATTGAATCCATTTCATGGAACTGAAAATAGATATTTTTTTTATCTTAATAGCCGACAAACAAGCAGACGAGCCACCTGATGGTAAGTGGTCATCGTCGCCCATGGACATCAGCAAGACCAAAGGTGTCACTGATGCGTTGTCGGCCAAGAAATGAGAAGAAGGTAAAAAGAAGATACTGGCTCTCAAGCCCCCAGCCGGAACACGACAAAATATGATTCAAAATGTTGAACTTAGGAAAGAGTAGCTCGGTTAGTAGTAACCCTGACTGCCGAGTAAGATGTCTCGGGTGCACTTCCAGACCTAGCTGATGTTTATGTGACAGATAAATAGTAGTAAGTAATTAGTAAGCAATTCAATTAATAATAATCCAATAACTGTAACTACAGCACGATAAAATGCAGGGCTTTAAGAACAGATATTGAACTAATTAGAATCGTCCAATTCCAAACACTGTCCGATGTAATACTGCCTAATTGGCCTACAAACCGTCGGTTATGTCTTTGTTACAGTAATTTACCATCGGATGACTGAACACTACCAGATACATTTAACATTAGATAACGTGAGGCTTACCTAGTACTGGACGGCCTAATAAATGTTTTGCATCACTTAAAAAATGCACGTATTTCTCTTCCAAACTCCATATTTTTATTAATTATAAACGCGCACTAGAGTAAATTATTTGTAGATTTTTTTTTTTCGTTTGTTGCATTCATTGGCCAGTATTCCTAAAGAATGATCGCTGTTGGCATTTACTCGCAATTCCTTAACCTTCGTAACGACAGGTGATTTAAATGATCGCGCAGGGGCACTTGACTAGTGATCCCATAGGCTCCGAAATAAATGACATCATTTAGAGCACTCGTATGATATATTCGGACTACTTACCGTAATACTCCTACATCAATATTCATAGTTCCTTAAAAGATTCGGCTGTTTGCATCAATCATATCTCATCGCTCGAATTATGAATCAGAACGCAGTCGGTAATTTGAATGACTGGTTGTAGCAAAAAAAATTGAAATTTTCAGGCGGCATATAAATTTATCCACTCAGGTTAGCCACTAACCTAAACTAATAAATAGTACTAGACTTTTTTAATCATAAAGAGAGATTTGTTCTCAGCAGTGAATTTTTAAAGTTTTCAATAAATTCATATTTGCTTAGTGATAACTTAGTGACTTGCTGTTGCCTCCGGGAAACAGTACGAACAGTAGAACCTGTACGGAAAAAAGTTTTACATTAAGCATTATATCTATCTTTGATAACTGAATACAAATTCAAATAGGATTACTAATTTATTTAAGGTTAGTAAAATTATTCATGAGCTGCAAACATGGGTTAGACATCAACTTCAGTTGCTTTGTATATTTTAATAGAAACCCGTGACGTCCAGACGTTCCAAAACATGCGATACTTCGTTTCAAAATCACTGTCTATTAAATAGCTTAGGTTAAAAGTACTTGAATTATTAATGTTCGAACGGATCAAGTTTTGAATAGAAGTAGACCTGAAATAATGTCGCATTTGGTCTTTCATACTAATTATTTCATAACACAGACATATTTGAGTACTCCGTGCGAGATAAAAATTTCGATAACTATCCATTGCGGGTAACGAAATATTTAGTAATGTAACATTTTCTCTGATTTTACTACCAGGAGAGCGCACAACACTTATTAATGTTACGCTTCTAAAATAATTGAATTTTTGTATGTTTGATGGATATCATTGTCGTTAGATTTGACGGTTGTTAGTTCAAACGATACTTACAGAATGAACATTTCTTTATAGTAAGTAGGAAAGTAATGTATTTAGGTATTATGAGAGTGTGGGAGTTGTAATCAGTTTTAGCTACGAAACGCTGAAGTCGGTTACATGCATGTGGTCCTGAGTGTCAATTCAACATTTAATGGACTACATTCTACGTTATATATTAACATAGTGTTAACAATACCGTTAGGAGAAATAAAATACCTGTTATTTGTTGTATTTTATGTTACTTCGTTGTATTCTTGATTTTATTTTATGTTAATTATTATAACAGTTGTTTTATTTGTAACAGACAAATGTTTTTTTGTACATAATAGGAAATATTATTACTTTTAATAAACTACTACTTCTTATAGGAACTAAAGAAATACAAAGTTACAATATACAACTTACTAAAAATTCAAATCTCATAAGAAGCTTTACTCGTAACTTCTGTAACATTATACATTAAATTATGTACGGGACAACAATCACTTTGTCCGTTTTCACTTCTCAATGGTAAAAATAATATGCTTATCTTTTGATGTTAACATAAACTTTTATACAAATATTACTTTACTAAGTAAAAAGTAATTAGAAGACAATGTAGAAGGTAAGTAAGGCAAAGAACGCCGTAGTAAATATTAAATATCAATATTTTCTCTTTATTATTCGTTGACTCGTTTGTGAATAAGTAGAGAAGCTAACTTTGTAATACCTATTACACTAGTAAATAATAGTATATATGTAATACATAAGTATCGTTCTGTTTGTAAAATCATAAGACATTTACCGCCATTTTGTGGGAATGGTGTCGAGTTGTGTCAACTATAAATTTAATTATATTATCTCTAACTACTTAGTTATTTGAATTATGTAACCGTGTGACTTTTAAATAAAATAAAAAATACGACTGACGCTAACCTATTGCATTTCTTGTTTCAGGTGTACAGATAGCGTATTTCGCAATAATAGGAACACAAATGTTTATGATACTGCTCAGCATATTCCTATTTTATGGGATTTATAAAGTAAGTTTTTTCAGCATATATTTTTTGTTTACAGTTGGCAAATGAGGAGACTTGCCTAACTCACACAGTGGTACGTTATTGATGCCGATGCGTGTTCCTAACACAGGAACCGACATCGACTCGCCAGCTGAAAAATAAATTGTTAATCCGATTGTAAATTCTGAAACGGCCTTTACCATTGTGACCGAGGCTAGTTCAAACAAGGTTCATGGTTGATTTTAGAAGAAGAGCAATAGCCAGCCAGGCAGTTGTGCATCACCATGCACGGTAGAGAGCCATTGCTTTTGGTAAATAATTTTGTATTTAAGTCACAGTTACTCTATCACTAATTCGGAATAGTCGACGTTTACAACTAGATTCGTCTGTCGGCTACTGTAGGGACGAACGCCGTTAGAATCTTATTGTTAGCATCAATAAAAGATCGTATCTTCGTGTAGTTACCGTTAGTAGTACCGACTACCAAAACGTACGTAGGTAGCTGTATAAAAGTCGTCGTGGAAAACATTTAATATTTAAGTGTCATCATTCTGACAACATTTGGAAAGACTTTTTGGGCTTTGGACAAGGGTTGGAAGATTTTCTAGAAAGTTTTATTCGGTAGGTACCCGAACTATTATTTTCCTGTGAAAGAGAAATCGTTATTTTAACTGCGAATTCAATCCTCGAAATGTTATTCATATTCTTGCAATGGCTAATTATAATTTCTTAAATGTTTCGGCACGGCCTATCAGATCTCATGCTGCTTTCGGTATTTACATGTGTTTATATATCTTTTGACAGAACATAATTAAAGTTTAATGGCTTAAACTAACTATCCAGCTTTAACTAATTAATTATTAATTGAATTACACGTAACAAGGAAATACTCAAAGAAAACCGGAGAAATTTTAGTAATAAATCTGTTTTACATGTTTATTACATACTAGCAAACTGACCTCGCTTCGCTTCGGAAAAACGCTGTGAAATAGTACCTACATTATTTTAAATTAATTCATATTCTTTTTATTAGTGGACGAATTGCAATGAAACTTTAAGTATTAAGTGCTGTTTACTGCAATACATTAGTGAAAACCAGAACAAAATTGGTTAAGTCGTTTCTGAGATTAGCGCGAACACACAAAAGGACAAACAAACAAAACCTGTGACAACTATTGTTTTTGGTTCTGGCGTTAATGAAGTCCCCTAATAATATTTTTACGGTATAGATTTACTAAAGAAACGAAGGGACGAACGGAACGGAAAAGAGTAGGGGTAACTCATGTTCATTTTCAAACAGATAACAAATCCAAAAACATTAACAGAAGTTTTGCTTTCGAGTCATTTATAACTATTTACAAACGGCAACTTCACTTTAATTTTACTTAGCTTCCTATCGTCAACGATTTGGAGTTACGAGTAATTTGGTTTCAATTAAATGTTGCTTTTGATAAGTTCTTGATTTTCAAATGTAGTTTGGCGTTTGGCAGTCAAAAGTGGACAGTTCATTCTTTAGTAACTTTCAATAATCTAAGTATTAACAACTTGTTCTATACTCCTCATGAATTGATACAATTCTTGATCAAAATTAATTGTCATTTAAACCAATGCTCTTCTTGTGTGAGCTACCACGTATAAAATTTAATTCAATTTCGATCGCACTTGATTTTACTGAGACTTCTGAGATTCTAGCTTGATTCATCCTTAAATAGGGTAAAATTCAATATTTTTTTTATTAATTTGCAAATTTAAACACTACTTATCTTCATATTCACGGAGGTGTTCACACTAGATCTAATAAAAAGACAAGTTTGTGTCAGCACAAAAGGTCTATTATAAGAATGTGTAATATTTTAATTACTTTCAAAAGGTATTTAATTTTAAAATAATAATTTCTTACTTTATTCATCTTTCTTGGCCGACAACGCATGATTGATGCCTTTAGTGTCACTAATATCCGTGCTCGTTTGTCGGCTATTTACATAAAAAACTCATTTCTGAAGTTGTTAAACATGAAATATAAAAAAAAGGCTATAAAATACCAATATATAACCAATTTTCGTTAAAAGCATATTAATGAAATAAATTAGGGTAATCCAAAGCAAATCAGTTCACTTTTTTTTTTAATAATAAATATATCTCATTTGAAAAATAAAAATAAATATTAGCTATTATTAGCCAGAGCTGTTTTTTGTTTGAGACCATTTTTAGGCATATTTTTAACATAACTTCTTAGATAGTGCTTAAAAATTAATCGGTTTTTCTAAAATAGTCCCTGGCCAAGCAATGTTAGCCATTGAATTCGAGGTTTAAATGACACAAAGAACATATGACACAAAAATATCATAAGCAACCATCCTTAAATAGCGCCAAAATTGAAATACACACTAATGTTCGACTCACTGACGAGCTGCGCTGACGCCACTGATACCGATGTACAAACGAGATGGAAATATTGCCTATTACACGAGGTGTCGGGGTATATTAACGCATTTTTTATGAAGCATGACATCAAATATTATTTATTTCTTCGATTATTTTATGGTGTAATTTAAGTTTGAATACAAGAATAACATAACTAAATAAAAACAATTGTAACATAATATAAGAGACTGCGACAGAAATTATTACCGGACCATGGTTATAGAACATCACCCAGTAGATAGATATACAACAATTAGTATAAACTTAACAATAATTTAATACATAATGTACATGTATTAAACATCACAAAGTTTAACAAAAAACCTATTTGTGTTAAATTCCTGACACTAAATACAATAAAAGGTTGCAGTATTCATGTTATAAGGCGAAATAAATGTTTTAAGCGGATGGTTTTAAGTACAAAAATGAGAAGGACAAGACCGTGCTATTCGAGATCCATTTCACTCAACTTTTAACGCTTGACAACTCTTGAAAAGTATAGCATTGAAATGGCTCTTGAATGATATTGCGCTCAATTAAAGCGAGAAGCGTGAAGCCACTTTTCCGAGTACACCGTTATGTGAACTGTGTTACGAAACACGTACAGGGGGATGCATTATGTTCCATTAAAATTACGAAATCGTCGGTGTGAAAGTTTAAAATGAAAGTAAAAAAGTAGTTCTTGTGGCATTTGTTGTAATTTATAAATATATTAATAAAGTACACATAAAATAATTAAAAAAAATGGTTTTACGGCTGGCAATTAATGAAAATGATTAATGAGTTTATCGACGGTGCCAAATAAAATGCTAGATATTCTTAAAAATAATTCTTGACACCGAAGTATTATATTTATAATTTAATCATCCATTAAGAAATTAATCAATTTACTAAATAGAAAATTATATATTACCTGTTCTAGAAAGCCGCTTTATTAATAATCTTTTTTTATTAGTTAAAACCTTCGCTTTTCAAAAACGTACATCTTACGTAGACCTCTTCCTTCTAACAACTTTTGAATATGCGTAAAAAATATGTATTAAACATCTAACTTTACCTTTTTTGATTTCCATTATAAACACTTAGATGGTAGTTATGTAGTATAGTTAAAAATTTTGTACCCAACGGTTACAAATGGATGGCAGTGGATAATGAATACAAGAAACTGCATGCTGCTTTGGTACTTCCATTTTAATGAAATAAAGAAGGAATTCCAAGCAATCAATTCCTAATGAATGAATAATTCGATATTAGAAGAATCAACCTGCATACATATACATTCTATTCATTTCAATCTTAAATGAATAAGTAAGTATGTAGTAAGTGATGATGATAATATGAAGCGACCATAGCCCGATTATCAATTGTTTTATTTTTTTATTGATCGAGTTATATAACATCAGGCGTCATTAGTTGCATGGGTTATCATGACAACATTTTTGTGCGCTTCAGTGATGCAGAGAATACATTAAAACAGGTTTTCCACTGCAAAATGTTATGAACGGGTAATGGCCAAGCGGGACGAACTCTGTGTAGACAAAATAGGTTTACACTTTCACAGGCGGAGTTCCTCACGTCCATCCAAATACATTTGTCTTTGCTTAATACACACCTACATGGGTACCGTCGCACGGCTTCTATAAACGGTTCCATGTTAAAACAAGCGTTACATATAACTCGCCGGGTTGTACAATAAAGCGATGAATTCCGGTTTTATAATTAGATTTACAGTAGCTATGGGGCAACATAAAAGCTTTTGACATTCCGAGGTGCCTCTAGACATCCGTAGTGAAGGTAGAGTACGCTTCAGTTGATCTCCTCGTAATGAGGAGAGACCCATGCGTTGCAGTGCGGTTGTTAAACCGCTAATAGATTGCAAATAGAATAGCATAATAACTCTCCCGGTTATATACCAAATAGAATTATTGATGATTTTACAGTAATTTGCACGTCCAATTTTCAATGTTGAAATACTGTTGAAATTTTTGATACTTTAATGAACTAGTCAAATGAGATTGACTACGATCATAACCATAATTTGAAAGAAAAATATTATTGCTATTACAAAATGGAAAAGGATAACAAAAGTTAATTAATAAATATTTAAAAAGGACAAACATATGATCTTGCAGCAGCACTCAGTAAATGGCGAAGAGGAATGTACACAGTGGCAATCGCTGCTTCTCAGGACCAGTGTTGTAAACAGTGCTAGCATGGCAAAATTCGTGAAAATTTTTGGCCATATCCCCCCAATCCCATGCAGGCAAAACAGGGTGTCGTAAGAGGCGACAGAAGCATGCTTCCTTGGTGGTAGGGCTTTGCGTAAAGATTATATTATCAACATTATTATTAAGTCTTTAATATTATTATTGGTATTATTATCTTTCCGTGAAGCCTGCCTGGCTAGCTACCACCCCTCTGCTTGAGTCAGCCGCCAAACGACTCGTCGTGTTCCGGCCGGGGGCTTGAGAGCCAGTACCTTCTTTTTTACCTTC